>CAXIWW010000840.1:5000-65000 GCA_964036315.1 Acanthosepion esculentum | reverse complement strand
ATTATAGAGGTGGTGGGGGCGGTTGTATAATAGATTTGGTGTGTGGGTAGGGGGCAGTATGATGGAAAGGAAACATCGGACTGAGTCCCATGATTTTTTTTTTTATTCCTGCATTGATTAAGGACAGAAATAGTGTTTAGAGCACTCAATTCTGTACTATTTACATTATATATAATGAATGAGTATGTATAAATATATATATATATTATATATTAGTGTGTACGTTTGTGTATTCAAACATGTGTATCCACAAAAATAATGTTCAGAGCAATAAAAGAAATCCACTAATTCCTACTATACACACACACACACACACACACTGTCTATACCTATAAACACTCTATGATGTCCTGTATCAATATACAACATTTTAAACATATATAATTTTCAGGTCCTGAAAAAAAAGGTGTTCCAGCACCTGATCATTGTATCTTGCCTAAAATTCACAGTTGTGCTACTGGTAAGGAAAAAAAAATGTGTATTCAGTATTAATATAAATTATAGCCCAGTTATTATACATTGAGCACTATTTTATTAGCATCAGCACTCCATGTGATATTTTATATATATATATATATATATATATATATATATATATATATATATATATATATATATATATATATATATATATGTTATACATACACACACACGCACACACAAGTGTTGGTCATAGGTGTTTGCAGGCTGACCCATTATTATTAACTAAAATTTTGATATAAATCATTTATTGTATATCAGGTTATTTGTTTAGTATCTAATTTAGTTGTTCAGTTATAAGAAATGTTCACTCAGTTTTGGCACAAGGCCACAAGTATAGAGTGCCCAGTGAGTACTGAATTCATAATTAATGATCTACAAATCAAATTTGCTGACATTACACTATGATGCCTATGTTTATGAAAAGTCAGAGTCATGATTTTTCTACAATGTCTGCTGTATTCAATCTAAATAAATTTATCTTTTTTTTTCCTTGAGGAAATATGTGTGGGTAGAGAATTGTTTCAAGATTTATAAATTTATGTGTATGTAAATTCATTCACCCCCTCAAATCTGAGTCATTATTCAATTGATTTGGTCTACATTTACACGGAGCAGAAAAAAAAGCCTTTATTTTTTCTTGTGATTTCTACTGAAAATAATAATAATAATAAAAATGATGACGATCTGTACTGAAATGATAATAATTAAATAACTGATCATTTTGAAAATATTTTCACAATTACTTTCTCTTTTCATCAAGTTTCTCGTGTCAAAAATCTTGTTAATATGGTGACACTGGTTTCTGCATGTTGACTAAAACTGAAAAGTCCAATTTTTGTTTTTCTAAGGCAAATACCTTCCAAAATCTTTTAAAGGAAATATGTCTTCTTTTTTTTTTATCTTTATTTCTTTTTTGTCATATTGTCTTCATTGCCTGCAGAGAAATTGCCGTTTTCCTTTCTGCATGACATGCAGATTGTGTTCTCTTCTTCTCTTTGTATGCATCCTTTCTGTTACTTTTTTGGTCAGGTTTTGGTCATGTGATGTAGTCAGGATGACAACTGTCTGCCCTGGTCATGTGCAGAACAGTCTCTGGTAGAGCTTGACAATATGTGAATTGAGAAATTACAATCCTCTATACACTTGCATTTTAACAACATTTATACCTTAGGCTGCAGATAGAACTGATTTCAATTTACCTATTTAAACTCTTTATTACAATGCATATAAATCTAAATTTTAAAACTGCATTCTAACACACACACACACACACACACACACACATATATATATATAAGAATTTGTTTATTTCTTATGGTTGATTAAAATCATTTCCCTGTGTGTTAAAGATGCCTGTGTATATTTTGAAATACATATTTTATGCATGAAAGTGAAATTTATCAAAATAGCCAATTGGAATGTGTATGTGTGTTGGGTATGTGAGTTTTATTCTTTATAAATTTATTGTAACTTCAATTAAAACTGCTTCTTGAAGCAAACATATTTTAAAAGGTTTTTATCAATACAGATGTATTTAGATGATGTTATTTGAGTCAAACGTTAATAGCTTTAGATCTAATAATTTTTTGTTTAGTAATAAAAATCCTCATAAGAGAAAATATCTGATGACATATTTTATTAAATCATCTTTGTGTAATGTTGAGTAGGGAGGAGTTAATTTATCCATGGCACGTCTCAATCCGTATATGCAAATTTATGTGTGTATCAGCTTTATTATAAAACCCAGTGTAAAAATGTTCATAGAATTATAAGAAACCTTTAAATTAATGCATCCTCAAAGTGCTGTGTTTATATAATATATAGTGCAAGTTTTTATGATCTTTTTTTTTTTTTAACACAAAAATAGTGGGGGTGAACTCTACATAGGTAATTTTTTTTGAAGAGTGCAAAAATCATGCATTATTGGTGGCCATTTGCACTATACATGAGTAAATTTTTTCAGGATGGGTTAAAATTCTTCCAAAATAATTCAGGAGTTACTCTATACATGAAGTTGGGTTATATACAAGTACGTACGGTCATCAAAAGCATGTTAATCAAACTTAAATAAACATAACCAATCCTTAACTTCAAATTAAAAATGATTTTAAGACAGATATTAATAAAGAAGTTTCAAGTATTGAAAAGATTTAGGTAATTTTTTGAAAATAAATATTAAAATATACATTTTTACTTAAATATATGAGTAATTGAATGACAAAATAGAAAACTCTTTTATATGATGCACTTTGTCAGTTTTTAATAATTTCTTTCAAAGGGTGAAATGTGTAACATGGGATGTTTTTTCCATTTTTGTCTTTCCAAAAGTGGACTGAAAGTGTGATGCTATAACCTGAAGGTATATTGGGATTGCTAAAATATGCTTTCCAAAAGCTAAGCAAAGTATTAAGAAACAAAAAAAATTTCATTAGAAACCAAGAAAAGAGTACACAATTTTTAGGTAATATCAGTCTTCCTAAATGGCAGTGAATGCAAGGCAAAAATGACTCGAAGCAACATTAATGTGGTTCTACAGAAGGATGCTGAGGATACTATGGACTGAACATGTGAGCAACCACAAAATTTTAGAGAAAATGGAAACAAAAATGAAACTTAAAAATCAGGAAGAGACAGCTGAAATTTCTAGGGCACATAATGAGGAAAGAGGGTTTGGAAAATTTGATACTCACAAGATAAATTGAGGGCAAGAGAGGCAGAGGAAAGCAAGACATAACAAACTTAGTGAGCTTGAGTAAATGAATGGCAGAACAGTTTAGGAGAGATAGCAAAAAGAAAAAAATTACTAAGAGCTACAAGGGACAGGAAATTGTGGAGAGCCATGATCTCTTACATCTTTAAGGGACATGGCACTATTAATCTAATAGATTTCTGTATATCATGTCTTTTACACACACACACACACACACACACACATATATATATATATATCTATAAATAAAAACAGATTGCTTTAAGGTTCCATATAATAAATTATTTCACCACAGCCCTTTTAAAGGACAGTGGATCATCAGATTTATTTCCAAATGTTGAAATGAAAAAATGAAAATAAATTGATCCACTGTCCTTTAAAAGGGCTGTGGTGAAATAATTTATTATATGGAACCTTAAAGCAATCTGTTTTTATTTAAATTATTAGCTCTGATTTACATTGAGCTCTCTGGATTCTATCCTCATTGGGTCTTCCCATACGGATTACCTTGTTTTTCGTAAACTATATATATATATATATATATATATATATATATATATTATAATTATTTTTTAAAAAACATGTCTCCATTGTGACAGAAATTACTGTTTCAAAACTGGAACTTAAATCCCCAAAAATTAACTTTAAAAGTTAGTTATTCTTAACATCACTTGAGAATGAAACTGGACTATGAATTTTAAATTTAACTTTTAAAGTTAATTTTTGGGGATTTAAGTTCCAGTTCTGAAACAGTAATTTCTGTGTCACAATGGAGACATATTTGTAAAAAAATAATTATGATATTATGCTCTATTTTGTATCATGCACTATTTAAAAAAAAAAAAAAATTAATACCAAAGAACTCTGGATTATAAATCTGACTGTTCTTTCCTATTATTTGAATATATATATATATTTATTTTAGAGAGAGAGCAAGCATATTTTCATGCCACCAGTTGAAGTTTCAAATAAAATTTAAGTTGATTTAATTTCTACAAGAACATCATGATAAAAATAAAAAATGTCTGGTGATAGTAATTGTGAGTTCAATCCCTTGGCCATGCAGTGTGTACTTTGATTCAGTGGGACTGGGGTTAGAATTAACTAAGAGGTATTAAATATAGACCCAGACAAAATACCCTGAACATGGTCAGCAGAACAAGTATAATCTACCGCCCTATCTCCTTAGATCAAATAAAGAGTTTAGTTTGAGATTCCCTAAAAGATTACCAGCATCGACAATCACCTGATGAAGGTTGGAGGGCACAAATAGGGTCTATTATCTGTGTACAAATAATGAAAATGAATAAAAATACTTTTAGTGTTGACAATTATATTTTAGAGATTTCATAAAATTAAATAATGGCTAAGTTGACTGACTTAAGAGATGTTGGTACAACATTTTCTTGTAAAATATAATTTTTATAATTAAATTTATGTCTATTTGAATGACTATTTCAAACTTTATTGCAGTCCACTAATTTGTTGATTACTAGCTTGCCTGTTAAACAAGGTCCTAACTGTAAAATATATATATATATATATATATATATATATATATATATATATATATAATAAATTTTGGGATTAAGTGAATGATATTAGAAAATTTATGTTATTGCAAACCAACTTGTTTGGATTTTTTTTTATTAATCATTTCACCCCATGCAAGACAAAAAAGTCACTGAGATGCAAGGGGTTAATGAGTGTGAAAGAAAATAAGAATAAAAAAAATTATTAAGAAGAGAGAACAATAAAAGAAAAGAAATTAAGACAGATGGCGATTGACATTGCATTTAAATGCTTCCCTTATATCTACAATCTTCAAAAACCTAAATGTAATGTTAATCACCATCTTCTGTCTTTTTGAATCCTGTTCCATTTTGTCCTTTCCTCAATCCTCCCCATTTTCAAACTTCTCATTCACTTTCACTCTCTGTAACTCTCCCGTGTTCTAGTGGCATTTTCACTTTGCTTGGGGGTGAAACAAAAAGAAAAATATCTTTGACAGAAGAGTTCTACAAGTGAATAAACAGTTAGCATAGAAATTAGTTTCATCTCACCATTTCAACTACAAATTGATGAGACCTTGCCACCAATCTAGTACTGTGTTTAAATACATAAAGTCTTTGTACTGAAGTGGAAAACTCATCAGAACAATTACCTTGAAAGTTATTTATTTATTTATAGAAAATAATTTATTAATTTAGTTAATTTTTTTGAAAATAATTATTAAAAAATAAATAGAATGTAATCCCTAATTTTCTTTTACAAGACTAATTATAGAATTAGCCTTTAATCACCATACTAATTTTTGGTCACACTATTCAAGGTTTGGAATACGGAAAAAAATTGTTAGCATACTAATTTTCTAAACATATTAATCAGAAGTGTCCTGTATATTTTTAATGTTTGGAATTAGGTGTATTGATTTATCTGGAGAAAACTAAATGTGGCACAGAGCCAAATTCAAAGCAATTAGTCCCTATTAAAGATTTCTCACTTCGTCAGAAGTGTACGTGTGCTGCAACTTCTTTCATAAACATCCAATGCATTTGTGTGCAGCTATAAATTAGTTTGCAGATATATCTGCAAAATATAGCAGTTCAAATCTCTTACTGGATTGATGTTTTAATTTCTATTTTTAAATCTTCCTGTATTTCTTTCCAGAACTGGGGTAAATGATTTTGTGTAAGCCTATATATATATATATATATATATATATATATATATATATATATATATATATATATATAGATACATACACACACACAAACACACACACACACACACACACATATATATATATATATAGATACATACACACACACACACACATATATATATATATATATATATATACATATATATATATATATATATATATATATATATATATAGTGTGTATGTGTCACATGTTCCAAAGATTTTGCTGTTCAGTGAATGACAGAGGGGTGCCACAAAAGTGATATTGGGATTCCCTAAAATGCCTAAAAATGAACCTTCATTTCCTGTGATATCGATCCCCACAAATGGGTAATGGAGGCTGCTGACTGGCTTTCTTGGTGCCACAAGATTTTCCAGGTGATCACTCTCACTCTCAATCAATCCTCAAACTTGGGGTGAAGAGGGGCGGAGGCAGTGTCATAAATTTTGCACTTTTTCCCACCAGCAATTCAGCTTCTGCACTTGCTTTGGAAAAATATGCCTGTCTTGCAGAAGTCTTGCCAGTCAGTGGCGCCAGTTTACAACAGATGAAGAACTCTGTCCCTAATTCTCCTTTCCAAGGTTAAGTTACAATGATTATATACACAAGTGTGTGTACATTCGGATACATTGATGTATTTCAATTGGTCCCATGATAGACGAGACTGACTGAATGCCATGTTGTATCCTTCATGTCATCTCCAGGCATTGGCTATTTCTTAGCAGTGCCCATTAAGCATTATCTGACAGGTCAAATTGTTTACATGTTACAATGCCTAACTTAGCTGGTAATTCTTTAAGTACAGTAATCATGACATGCCAGTGAAGAGAACTTTGTTAGGATTGGTGATGGAATAGTGTTAAGAGACAGGTAATATTTGTACCTTTTACAAGTACATTTTTGTGATGTGAACAGGAAGTTCATTAATGAAAGGATTATTAATTGTATTTTCTCTGCTATGTGTATGTTTATCTCTCCATTGACATGGATATGTAATTATTTGTATCATGATTTCCTTTTTTTCTTCCTTTCCTTTTTTTCTTCCTTTCCTTTTTTTCTTCCTTTCCTTTTTTCTTCCTTTCCTTTTTTTCTTCCTTTCCTTTTTTTCTTCCTTTCCTTTCCTTTTCTTTTTTCTTCCTTTTCTTTTTTCTTCCTTTTCTTTTTTCTTCCTTTTCTTTTTTCTTCCTTTTCTTTTTTCTTCCTTTCCTTTTCTTTTTCCTTTCTTTTTCTTTTTTCTTCCTTTTCTTTTTTCTTCCTTTTCTTTTTTCTTCCTTTTCTTTTTTCTTCCTTTTCTTTTTTCTTCCTTTTCCTTTTCTTTTTTTCTTTTTCTTTTTCTTTCTTCCTTTTCTTCTTTTTCTTTCTTCCTTTTCTTTTCCTTTCCTTTTTTTGAAAACAACTGCCTCAAAGCCATGGCTAGGAAAAATAACAGAGATGGAATCAAAAGGTAAATGCTCAATATGAAGACTGGCATAATTACTCTGATTAGGAGAAGGATAAACTGGTTTGGACATATAATCAAATGAGAACAGTTTTGTGCACAAAAACATTTTGCCTGGCAAAAGACCCTGTGGTAGAACACATTAGAGATGGGAAGACCAAATCAGAGAGAACACTGGAATATTACTACTAACACATTTAAAGAAATGTCTTAGAGAGAAAGAAACAACAATTGTTTTAGACAAGTTCACAAGGATCTCTTTGGGATCTATTAGATGAAGACTGCATCAGTAAAACAATTACTAGTCTGAAGAAATTGCTTCTTATGATGAAACATGTCATGGAGGTGTTTTTTCTATTTCATCATTCTGGTAGTCTGACATATAGATATTTATATCAGATCTTTTATACACAAGTTTTTGCATAGAAGTATATACACATAAGTATCTGTGCATCAAATGTCTAAGCATAAATCTTGATATCTTCTATGTGCCATTTCCCTTCAGGGTGTTAGCAATCATGTCTGTACACAACTTCCTGTCCTTTGTAGCTCTAAGTAGATTTTGTTATCTCTCCTAAACCATTTACACAAGCTCAATAAGTAGGTTATGTGCTTCTTTACTTTGTCCTTCATCTCCTGTGAGTATCAAATTTTCTATACCCTCTTTCCTCATTATGTGCCTTAGAAAGTCCAACTCTCTCTCTTTCCGATGTTAAGTATAAGTGTCCTTTTTGTTTACATGTTTCCTAAAACTTTGTCGTTGTTCACATGTTCAGTCCATGGTATTCTCAGCATCTTTCTGGAGAACCTCATTTCTATTGTCTCAAGTTTCTTCATCATCTGTGAGGAGATTGTTTAGCATTAACTGCCATATAGAAGGACTGATATTACATAACAGTTCGGTATTCTTTTCTTGGTTTCTAATGAAATTTTCATGGACTAGATATCTGTAAAGTAAAGAAAGTCTCTGAGGATGTTTTTATTTCAGGCATGTCCTAGGCAGTTTTCCTTTCCCTCAGGGATATTTTTTGAAAAGTTCCTTTTACCCTAAATTTGTGAAGCAAATAATTTTCCAATAATTTGATTTCTTGTAAGTTTTATTCTTGCTCTAAAATGTGAATCAAATTTCCATATTAACAAAAATAGTGACAAAAAATATTTATAAAATCATATTTTTAGCTTTTTTTTTTCTTTGTTTCCTAACAGAAATGTTATTTTCAGAAACTTATTAACAGACTATAGTCCTCATCTTTGTTGTTGTTATCACAGTATTGACTGTTGCACTCTCCAGCCTTCATTAGGTGGTTGTTGATCAGGGTAAATTTCATGGAATTTTAAACTGAATCATTTATTTAATCAATAGATTAAGAGAATAATCTATTTAATCAATAGATTATTCTCATCCTGTCAGCCATTTTTAGGGATATCACATCTTAGACGGAATGTTGCATCACTCTGCCTTTTCTACAAGTACTTCCACGGTAATTGCTCTGAGGAGTTGCTCTCACTTGTCCCTAAGCCTCGTGAATTCAAGCGTCCTACGAGGCTGGCATCCCGTTCCCACCCCTTCACCGTAGAAACTGTTAGGTGTAGACGTCTTTTCTACTCCAATAGCTTCATGTCTCGCACATCTCGCCTATGGAACTCCCTTCCCCGTTATTGTTTCCCTGACAAATACAATCTCCAACGGTTTAAGTGTAGCGTCAATCGTCATCTCCAGTTGCCTTGATCTATCCACTTCCTGACATCTTCCATTCCTATCTGCTCTCGCTCTATATCTCCCGTAACCTCCCCACCTCGATCGGCCCTCCGTCCTTCTCTTTCTCCACAACCCTTCCTTTACCACTCCTATCTGCTCTTCCTCCAACCCTTCTGTAACCCCTTGCGTGATAGTGGCCACCGGCCTTGCTCGGGGTGATACGCTTAAAAAAAAAAAAAAAAAAAAAAAAAAAGATAGATATGCCTTTCATCCAGTTTACACTCCCTGTCTTTTGAACAGGAGTAGATGGTTTTTTCCTTTGTTTCTTGTTCCTTCTTCTAAAGTTTTCTCATTTTCTTTCACCCCCAGTAACCACTTACATTTTAGTAGTATTATCACCTTGCTTGGGATGAAATGATAAAAGAAAGAAGAAAGATGTTCTTATATAGTGCTACTCAATTACTAGAGGGTCGAAGTCTGCCCAGTCCAAAGACTGTACATAATGATAAATCCTCATTCCAGAAATTCAGTAATTTATTTACTTGCTGTGCTTTCATTGTAACCTAGAATTAGTTCACAAAACATTTCTATAAATAGTTAAAATCATGTTTTTTGTCTCTCTTAGATTTAATAAGGAATTTCTCTTTTTAAATTTTTATCTTCAAAGTTTTAAACATAGCGAATTGATGGATTAATTGCAATGGCCATGTTGTTTAAGGCTGAAAGGTTGTTTTCATTGAAGCCTCCTTTTATAGAGCTTTTCATGCAATATAAAACAAGGACACATGACCTAGTGGATGAAAGCATTGGTTGATTTATTCTTAAAGTGACTTGACCCAAGAAGTTGTGAGTTTAATCCCTACAGCGAGAACAAAAACTTATCAAAGCGAATTAACTAAAATTAAGACATCCAAAGGCATGCTACATGGAATTAGAACAATCTGCCCCTGTGGACTAAATAAAGGGTTCAGTTCAACATTCCAACAAATACCACCTGAGGAAGGCCAGAGCATACAACAGTTGAAGCGTCAATGTGTAAAAAAAAAAATATGGATGAAGACAACAGACTAAACAACATAAATAGAGTATATGAAGCAAAAATTAAAAAAAAAAAATGTATTTCCTTAGTCAAAATTCATGTCCTATCAAACAAATTGTTCAAAGATGATCTGAGCCCAACACAAATGTTTTAAGCATAAACACTTCTAAAATATTTTTGTGATTTACCTGTTTGGCAGGTAAATTTTTGACACAGTTTTCAGCAAGGAAAACAGAGAATGAATTTATCTTTTAGAAAAGTTTGATTTTTTTTGTCTCTTGAGGTTACATTTGCAAGAGCATTTAATCCTCTTTTTCTTTTCTTTTTTTAATTTAAAGTCTAAAGGTGGAAAAATAACTTATTTACATTCAGACTATTGTCTTCATCTTTGTTGTTACCACAAACTTTCAGCCATTGTGCTCTCTGACCTACATCATGTGTATATCAATCTGTGTAACCTACATGGAATGCTGAACTGAACCCATTATTTAATTTATGGTGGTAGACAGTTCTCTTTCCACTGCCCCTGTCTAGGGATATCCTACCTAGTTTTTATTTTTAGTGCTTATTTAGTCCTAGTACATACTGCCCAGTCCAGGGATTGAACTCAGAATTATTATGTTGCCAAATTCACAAACCAACACTTTAATCCACTAGGCTATGTAAATAGTGTAAATAATGATAACTCCGCATCTCAGAAATTTAGACAGAAAAATATCTGTTTTGATATTTGTGATAAGTAGAATCTAAAGTTTACCTGATTTTTATCCTAAAATAGGGAAAGTAATCTTTGAAAGGTGAGAAAAATCCAAATGCGAGAGATCTTTGAAAGGTGAAAACATCCAAATGCGAGAGATCAGCTGCTAAGCTCTGGATGACCAGAGCTCAGCAGCTGATCTCTGGATGACCAGAGCTTAGCAGCTGATCTCTCCTCTGACCAAGCCTTAACAGCTCTGGGGGTAAAAAAAACAGACTGGTCACATTCAATGCTTCCATAATCCAACTAGTGACATTCCATCATCACCAAGCAAACCCAGAACTTTTACCAATCACAATGAACAGGTGTTCCTTCACTGAGTCCCTGTGCCTTGAGTGCCTCTTGGGACTTAAACTAAAACCCAGACTTCAAGTGAAACTCATACATATGATCCATCACTAGAAATGCTGGGAAAATGGTTGGTTCCTTGTACCACTCCAGTAAGTACCTGGCCCTTCTTGCTATCCTCTACCTTTACCAAGAGGCAAATCAGACCGAAAATGGAGTAATGCTGCAATACATGGGCAGGAGCTGCTCAGTTTTTACTTTCCAGTTTCTATGAAGTTCAGAACTTCTCCACATCCTTGTGGGTGATTATTTTCAACTATATTACCTCTTTCTCACAGATGAAACATCACAAGCCTCTTGCTGCTCTATCACTATTTCCATGGAAAGGGTTCAGACGAACGTCATTCCTTAGTTCCACCAGTACTAATCTTCACAGCTAAGACCTGCCATGCCACATATATTGTAGTGAATCACTTACATCTCACCAAAGGAATGCAAAGGGAATGAAAGTTTCACTCAAGCAGATTCTTCTGATGAGCCACTGCTTTGTGGAATAGACTTTCATGGGGTGGTTTCTCTAATCACTACAATCTTAACCTGTTCAAGTCTAGGGTTAACTGTTAACTTCCCCACACATACCTATAAATTGTGCCTGCTACTCTGTAACACTCTATCCCGAGTGGCTCTTGGGCCTTGTACAGGGTGAAAATCATTGTTTAAAAAAAAAAAAAAAGATAAAAAATGTATTTAGTTATGTGACTCTCTTACCAAGAGTAGGCCTGTTGAAATGTCTATCTCCTTAGTTATTGTCTGATTTCCTCTCTGTATTTTCATGCTTTGTTTCTGTCTTTTAATTCAGCTTTAAAAACCTGATTTGATCTGCTTTCCTGTAAGATATTCTTAGAAGAGAATGGTTAATATGCAAGCTCTAAGAATTATAAATAGATTCTTTGACAGAAAATAATATGCATTAATATACATATAAATGTATGTGCTGCACACATGCATATGTGTGTGTAACACACACACACACACACACACATCATATATATATATATATATATATATATATATATATATATGATGTTATAAATCATTTATATATAATTTCCAGCATTTTTTCTCATGATGCTTTCTATTTGGGCTAAAGGTTTAATAATATACAATATTATTATTTTTATTATCATTAATATTATTGTTGCTATTTTTATCTCTCAAATTTCTTTCATCGGCTTACTATATCTACACACACACACACACACACACACACACACATATATCATCTCGTTGATTATCGAGCTGAATTTTATTTCCTACTGATCTATTTTAATTATCCATTACGCTGACAATACCAGCATGCTTTCTAAAGTGAGCCTTACCTCTGATTTTCAATAATACTAACAGGCCTGGCCTCACTTTCCAATGATTCAATAAGAAAAAGAAAACTACTTGTTTTCACAGCACCCAGTTGTGCTTTATTTTTATTTTTTTTTTTTATTTATCTATTTCTTTCCACCCCTTCCCACCATTATCCTTGTCTTGCGGAACATTTCAAAATATCAATAGCAGTAACAGCAGTGGCTTTTAGTTTTAGACTCATCATGTGAGAAGTCACACTTAACAAGAAGCATTTCATTTCTTCCTTTTCACACCCATATCTTTCTATCTTTTAATATTTACTTTGAGAGGCCGAGTGTCACTACTACTATCTTCAACAGCAGTAGAATACCTGAGTTATATATATATATATATATATATATATATATATATAGAGAGAGAGAGAGAGATAGATGGTAATTTAGTGGTTAAAGCAATGATTTGTCTGGCATTAGGTTTAAAATTTAATCTCTGCTGCTGTAATGAGTAAATTTAAATTTTAGGAAAGAAGCGAAACTGAATTCTAATCATAACAAAAATCTTTTCCATTTGAGTATCACACATTTTACAAAAGTCATCTTTCATAACTGTCAAAATAGAATGGGTTTAATCGTACAGATAGCCCAGTTGTTAAAGCTTTGAAAAAGGTACATGAGATTTTTTTTTTTTTAATTCAACTTTTTGTTTTGAATTTCTTGCATGGAATCATGGTTGAGTAGAAACAACAACAAAAAAAAAATCTTCCAAATTTCCGACTGAAGCAATTTTGTAATCTGCTGTAATACTGAGATAAATAAGAGAAAAGAAAAATCTTTTAAATATAACACATATTCCTCAAATAAGAAATCTCTTTTCAAGGCAGTCAGTTTTTCATATTTCGAACTATTTTTATATATTAAAGAAGAAAACTGAAAAAAAAACAAAAAACAATAGATGATGTCTAAGAAAATGAAAGTATCTTAAAATGTCTGGAAAATGATTTCCATTGACAGCATTTTTTTCATCATCGACTTTTCAGGTGCAAACATATTTATAATGTTTTATTTATTGACTGATGAATGTAGACCAGCTGTACCGATTTACATCAAACAGATTTTGAAAAGTATATTTACATAATTATTTTAAATTGTATTTTAAAAAAATAATTGAAAATGAATATTGTGTGCATATTTTATACAATTGAACTGTACTGAAATTGTCTGAAATATTCTTCAGATGGAAATTACATTCAAGCTTTATCTATATAAAAGAAATATGATACATCAGTTTATGGGTGCACCTCCAAAAATCTAGATAACCAGAGACTGGAAGTTGATCACTGCTGAGCTACCTCAGGTGGCTTAGAATCTGGGCATTCACCTATCCTAGTGAATGAATGTTCTCTCAAAGAGTCTTCTTGAAAGCCTATTGGGACTCAGGCTGTGCACCTCAGATCTCAAGTCAAACTTTTATATATATATATATATATATATATATATATATATATATATACACACACACAAATCATTGCTGAAGATACTGGAAAAATGGTTGGTTCCTTGTACTGCTCCATTAAGAATCTGACTTCACTTACTGTGCTCTCTTTACAGGAATGGGATCAGATCCAAACAAAAGGGGGTACTCCTGCCCAGTCCTTACTTTCTAGCCTTGATAGAGTTCAAGAGTATCTTTTCAGACTTGTAGGTGAAGAATTATTTTCCATTCTACAACCCCTATCCCACAAACAAAATGTCACAAGCCTCTTGCATTCACACAGCTTCTTCCCAAGAATTACTGCTTTGTGGAACATATTCCTGAGAGCATGCTCCCCCAATCACTTCAATCTTAATCTCTTTAAGTCTAGAACCAACTTTTGCTTTTCTAACATTTCCCCTTCAACTGTACGTCTTACCTCATCTTATGCTCAATCTCACTCAGTAATCAGCTCTTTATTTATCAATGAAATGAGTTTGATAAATTAGGTAAATTTTATTATATTGAAAATCTCTCTCATTTTTCTTCCTGCCATCAGCATTGCTGATGCGAGACTCCTGGAGAACAACATACTGTGTGCCTTCTTGGCCTCACATTTTCAACTGATTTGAAGTGGAGCGACTACATCGAATCAAGAACTGCATCTACTGCAAGGAAAGTTGGGTCACTGTATCATGCCAGAGTCCATCTTGTACATTTACAAATTTACCATTCTTCCATGCATTGGATACTACTGCCATATCTAGGTTGGTGCTCCCGCTTTTCTTCTTGAGGTTCTTGACAAAATCCAAAGAAGAATCTGCAATGTAATCACCCCTGACTTGGCATCTCAGCTCCAGTCACTTTCTCACTGTTGTAGCATGGCATGTCTTCCCTCTATCTTTTCTACAAATATTTTCATGGCAACTGCTCTGATGAGCTTTTTTTCCCCGGTGCCCTGACTACATGAATTTAAACATGAGTTTACTAGATTGACATCTAGGTCCCACCTGTTTAAATAGCTAAATACAACCACCACTTCTACCCCAACAGTTTCTTTTCTTGCACTTCCTGCCTATGGAACTCCCTTCTGTTTACTTGCTTTCCCGATAACTGCAATCTTCAAAAATTTAAATGCAGTGTCAACTGCAATCTTCTATCTTCTTGAATCCCATTCATCTTTTGTCCTTTCCTCAATCCTCCCTATACTCAGTCTTTTCTCTCACTTTCACTCCCTGTAACCCCACTACATACTAGTGACATTTCTACCTTGCTTGCAGTGAAACGATTAAATATATATATATATATATATATATGAGAGTCTGCTTCATTTTATTCTGATTTCTGTTCAGTGTCTATCATCTTTTCTGTTCAACTTTATTTAAATAAATAAATCAATACTATCTAAACTTGATCAAAATTTATTTTGAATGAAGAGAAAAAATAATGACCTTATTTTACAGTTTAATAAGGTCAATTTGAGAAGTCAATATTTTGCCTCTTATTTTCAGCCTTTTGTCAAGGTTGATTGGCCAAAGTGATTGAAACGCTTCTGAAGTTTTCACCTTTTTCTTGTCCAGTTGAACAGGTAGCATTCATTTATTGGCATGGAGTAGTTTTTGAAAGAAGCAGAGATGTCTGTCACTTTTTCTAAATTTTTAAAAATCAGTTCTTGCAAAGTTACTCAAAATATTTCCACTTAAGCCATTATAATTACATCATAGGAAAGAAATAGTCAAACCAAACACAATTTCTTCAGTTATGTAGAGGTAATCTCAGCTTGGAGATAATCCCTTAGGAGAAACTTCTATATAAAAACACAATGTGACTTACTATATTTATCGGTCTTGCAACCAAATTTCACTGAATAGTAATGAGATATTCCAATGTTATGGTAATGAAGGCATTACACTATGCCAGTTGAAGTGAATATACTTCACGTTACCATAACAGTGGAATAACTTATTTGTGGAGATGAAGTTTTTAATACATGACTTTTTATTTTCTGTTGATAATGATTTACCCATATCCCCCTGGTGTCAGTTTCTTTTTCTATATATGTAAACTAGAATTCTAAATTATAATTTTGGAAAGTAAACATTTCACTGAAATATGTGAGAAAAATTTCCAAAGTTTTTATTTTAAATACCAAAAATATAAACTTAAAACAAAATGGTCACGGTATATGGAAAAAGGTATCAGTTTAGACTGACACCAAGAGGATGTGGGTTCTTTTTTGCTTGTTCTCCTTTCAGTCAATATAATTTCATTATATAGTGTAACCCGGATATAAGAGAGTTGTCGGGACCGGAGAAGACGTCTCTTATATCCGGGTTTCTCTTATATCCGGGTTTGGTCTATTATATATACATTAACACAGGCTCTAATTTGGGACCAGATAAAATCTCTCTTATATCCAGGTTTCTCTTATATCCGGGTTACACTGTATAATATATATTATATAATTTCATGGTAATTGTTCTGATGGGATTTCCTCTTTAGTAAGTAGACATTATGAATTTAAGCACAGTAATTTCCTCAAAAATGAAGAGGAGACTTGAAGCAACAGAAATGTGGTTCTACAGAAGGATGCTGAAAATAGATAATGTAAACCGAACATGTTAGCAATGACAAAAATTTTGGAGAGAATAGAAACAAAAGAAAATGATACTTCACACCAGGAAGAGACAGTTGAGATATCTGGGGCACATAATGAGGAAAGAGGGCTTGGAAAATCTGATACTCACAGAACAGAAAGAGGGACTGAGGAAAACAATGTATAACATACTTAGTGCACTTGAGTAAATGGATGGTGGAACAGGGCTTGGGTGAAATAACAAAGTTTATTAAAACCTACAAGAGACAAGAAGTTGTGGAGAGCTATGATCACCTACGTCCTGAAGAGAAACTGCGCATAAAGAAGACTAGACTGGCAGCAAAGTCTCATCATTTTACTATTGAAATGACTAGATGTAACCATGTTCTGGCACTGACAGTTTCTTCTCTCACTCTTCTCACTTAGAAGTCTCTACCAGCTTTTTGCTGGTAGAGACTTCATCCTTGATTTTCAAAAATTTTTTTAGTCATCTTTGATTTTCAAAAATTTTTTTAGTCATCTTTGATTTTCAAAAATTTAAATGCAATGTCAATCATTATTTTCTGTCTTCAATCCTGTTCTTTTATTGCTCTCTCTCTCCTTAATAGTGTTTTCTTTTTCTTATATTCTTTCATACACAGTAACTCTTTGTGGATTTAATACTTTGCTTGGAGTGAAATGAGTAAACAAAAAATATCTGAGTTGATTTTAGGATTTTCAGGAATGAGAAGCATAAACCGCTTGCTAACCAATTGGTCAATACTTTAAACTGATCTTATAAAACAGTTTACATGTTTTTGTTTTGTTTAGGGCCTTATTACTCATCCTTCCAGAAAAGAAGTGAATTTTTTCTTTTTCTTTTTAATTAATTTCCCCCAAGCAAAGCAATAATGTCACTAAGATGCAAGGGGTTACTGAGAGTTAGAGAATATGAGAAAAAAATTACTCTTAGAATAATAAAAGAAGAATGAAGAAGACAGATGATAACTGACATTACACGTAAATTTTCAAAGATCAAAGTTAACTGGAAAGCAAGAAGAGTTCCACAAGCAAGGAGTATGATAGAAGAAACTGGTAGCATAGAGCTTATGCATACATCTAGCCATTTTAACTGTAAAATGATGAGACCTTGCCATCAATGTAACATAGAGCAAAGTTCATTATAACAATTACTATGAAAATATTTATAGAAAAGCAGAGAGAAGCCCAATTACAGCAAGGGAATTTTGACTTAAGCTGAGATGCCAAGTCAGGACCAATAACATTGCAAATTCTTCTTTGGATTTTATCAAGAATCTCTAAATACATAGCAGGAGCAGCAGATGTGGAAGCAATATTCAAAGCTAGGATGAACAGTAGAATTATAAATCTGTAAGCTAGATCCAGGCAATAAAAATTGTTTAGCATGATACAGTGAACGAACTTTCCTAGCAGAAGATGTAGCAATTGATTAGATATAATCTTTCCACTTCTTGTCAGCACAAAACGTTAGTCTGAGGAAGCTCAATGAGAGGAGGTTAAAATCCACCATGCTGATGGAAGAGCAGTTTCATTTAGGAGGTGTTAAAATAAACAAAGCAGAATACTTTCTTTATAATTGTAACTACTCAACAATATGTTGTGGTCAATTGAGGCAAATTGAAATTGCTTACTGAATTGTTTATTGTTAAATTCTGTCTTGAAATTGTAAAATAACATGCAACCATAGACTAAATGGTTATATAATAATTCATATACAGTGTAACCCAGATATAAGAGACCCGGATATAAGAGAGATTTTCTCTGGTCCCAAATTAGAGCCTGTGTTAATAAAACAAAATAGACCAAACCCAGATATAAGAGACTTCTTCTCTGGTCCCGACAACTCTCTTATATCCGGGTTACACTGTATGTAAAATGTCATGTGCATACATAAAGTGAAGTGCCAAAAAATTAGAGACTGCAATACATTGGATGATTTCATCTTCCTCCACCAGTAGAAATGTGCTCACTTATATTAGTAAGATACATATATTTATGTGTGTGTGTGTGTGTGTGTGTGTTTTAATGGATAACAACTCTGAATTGGAGAGCTGAGTTCCAATTCCAGTCAAGTTTGTTATATTTACTAACATGCAAATAACCTTGGAAAAGGTATGAATCCATGAATCCCCCCCACCAGCTATAAGTTAATTAGTAGGTATTTTATCAGTAAATCATTATTATTCTCAAAAAATTCTTACAATATAAAAATATTTTCTGGCTTTAAATATCTTGCAAGATTGATAAGCTATACAAAACAATTCAATTATACATAAATGTCTGTTCGAAAAAATAAATATTTTATTTTGCTTGATTTCACAGAAGCGTAGATGGTATTGAAAGTTGACAACACAAAGTCCAAACTGTTGTAAGAAATCTGTGAATAACTTTGAGAAAACTCATTAACATATCCAATATTGTTGAAATGCTCAAATCTCTTAGTGCAATTGCTGTTGTTAACACATTTCATCCAACCAATTCTTTTGACCCTTGTGTATTTGATGAGAAAATGAATGACAACAAATCTATAAAAATGAGATTTGATCATCAGAACAATGTTGGATAGGTTTAAGAACTACTTAAATGGAACATGGTTAATTCTGGTTGGGAGCAGTTATGTGGATCATAGACCTTGACATTTTATAAAGATCTTCAAATAGGATGGAAACAATTTGGATAGACATCATACAAGAAAGATTAAAATGCCCAGTGGACTTAACCCATTTACACCAAAAGTAGATATCATCAATTCTGGTTGTCAGCCATCAATAGACATTGTCATTTTATTTATAAATGTGTATAACTTCTGATTATACAGGTGATAAAATGTTAACTTATCATTAATTATATAAATATTGTCTCATTATAAAATCAAAGTGTTTTTCTCTTTTTCTATTAATTTAATTCATGTTTTATGATTATTACACAATATATTCTTAGATTCAAATTCTATGTATACACTCATTAATGGTTGTATCTTTGTTTCATAGCCTCATAAATAGATACACACATTACATGCGTGTGTATATATATATATATATATATATATATATATATATATATATATAGTTACGAAAAACTTGGTAATCCGTATGGGTAGTCCCAAGGAGGATGAAATCCTGAGAGCTCAATGTAAATTCAGAGCTAATAATTTAAAGAAAAACAGACCACTTTAAGGTTCCATTGTAATAATTTATTTCACCAGAGACCTTTTAAAGTACTCTGGATCATCAAACATCACTTTCAATAGGTGAAACGTTCATTTTTTTGTTTAACCTTTTGAAAGTGATGTCTGATGATCCAGAGTACTTTAAAAGGTCTCTGGTGAAATAAATTATTACAGTGGCACCTTAAAGTGGTCTGTTTCAATTTAAAAAAATATAAGTAGATTTTGAAGTCAGCACCAAGGAGCAACAGTCTGTTTCATGCTTAAATGCAATTGTCAGCCTGATGATTGTGTTTAAACATGAAACACACTGTTTCTGTATTTACATTTACCCTATCCCTGATATTGAGCACTTTAACTTGGAGCATACCTTAAAATTATATTTCTATCATATATTCAATGGATTCTTGTCAAACATCCTACCTCAGGATTAAGAACTTATGAACTATTTTTTCTCCTAGTCTCTCTCTCTCTCTCTCTCTCTCTCTCTCTATATATATATATATATATATATATATATATATATATATATATATATATATATATATATATAGTCTTCATATGTTTGCGTGTGTGCATATATATATATATATATATATATATATATATATGAAATGAACTAAGTCCAACAATTATTTTAATATATTTTCTGTTTATGTTATTTTTTATAGATGCAAATATTTAAGTAAATGCTCTGTTTATAACAAACAGTATTAACAAAATTTACTGGCTGAATGTTCAAGACATTTCATAGAAAATATATGTCCTCTGACAGGAATCGAACCTGTATCCTACATGCAACTGTCATATAGCCTGATGTGCCATACCATTTAGCTACAGAGGAAGCATCTGGTTAAAAATAATAAGTTGTTGAACTTGTTCAGCTTCAGAAAGAGAAAAGTATCAGTAATCAAAATCAGGTTCCATCTAAAAATTGCACTGATTGTTGTGACAATAGCAGCAGCAATCCTTGCAGCTCAACTTCAACATTCTGCTCATGGTCATTTGGTGCACCCACCTAATGGTGGACCTTGAGGTGTCAAGGTAAGAACAGTTGTGACAAAGGATATATCATTGGTGAAAAAGTCATAGAAGGAAGCAAGCAAGGAGTATATTTCAAGCCATTATTAGGTAAACATTAGGGTTTGAAATTTAACTTAAAGGCAAGAAATGGAGATAATTTGAAATTAAATGCATCTGTAGTTTTAATGTAAAAACTTTGTCAAACTTGTTTCCGAAAATAAACTGAAGGATAGAAGATCTTTTGCGTAAAATCTTGTGCAATAATTAAAGCTTATTTGTGAATGTGGTGAATGAAAATGTGGAATAGACTTTTTACCAGGTTTATAATTCCTGGTAAAATTAGCCATTTCTTTATAAGGAAATGTTCAGTATTTATTGACTAAACAGCCAATGCTTTCATCAGTTGAAATTTATAAAATATTTTTCTTGAAAAAGTTTTTCAGAAAAATAGCTTTCTCAAGTCCATTAACTTTTATCATGCATTCCAGTATTGATGTAAGTTTCCTTCCTAACCTTTTGTCTGAAGTCGTGTGGAATGTCAACATCTTGATTATGTCATTATTTTCTTATCGAATTACATGTTCTATCCATTTTAGTTATTGTTGTTGTTGTAAGTCCTCAAGTGATGTGGTTTCTGTTATATCATTCTTTGTTTGGAATTCTGTAATGCTAGTCCATGAGGTTCAAAGAATGATGGTCCATGCTAAGATCTACAGGTTTCATTCATCCAAAACCATTTTTAAGCATTGACCTGAGAATGCAGTTGTATAAAGTTGATCATTTACATATTTCTGAACTTATATTGAATAAGTATTTTGATGAAAGTTTATTTTTTACTCAACAAATACTGAACAAATACTTATAGAGTATTTTTAAATTGGAAAATGTGATATAACTGAATGACTTTCATTTGTGAAAAGTGTTTTATGAGATGGATATTTAATGGGTTTACTAGACAGTTTTTTAATCTTTCATGGGATTTCTTGTTATATCACTTTTTCATTATTTAGCAAAGCCCTGATGCAATCTAATTTGGTTAGTGATTTTTATATAAATCCTTATATATACTGGGTGTAACAGCAAAATTGTCCAATTGTTAGATTAAGCTTTGAACCATTATGTCTTAGAAATGAGTAAAGATATTTTACTGGAATTCTTCAAGGTTTTTATAACACTACTGGACTCTACTTCAATAATAAGAATGTATAATTACTCGCCAATCTTAAAAGAAGAATCATTATGAAATCAATCATAAACAAAAGTGACATGTTCATCATTAATTAATCATAGTTAACTATTGGAAGCTCATGAAGTATTGAAATAAAGTTCAAATATATTATTCCAGGATCATTTTCCAACTTATTCAAGATGTTCTTCACCCTCTCTAACCTTCTAACTTTCTGTCCCAGAGTAACAAGGTGCTTCGCAGGTTTCATGTATGATTTCATTTTCAAGTCTTTTTTCACAGCTCTTTGGACTGTCATAGCTGAAACTCCTCTTTCACATGTCAAACATCTTATGAATTGACTTGGATCTTATTTAATTGATCTCTTTAGCTCTAAGTTGTAATGATGATCCCTCTTCCTGTTGTGACCTCCAGATCCAGTTTTCCTGTCTACTATTAACCTCTTTTTTAAACTTATTCACTGTTCTCTTGATGGTTCTTGAATGGACTTTGAAGATGGAAGCCAGAGTATGAATGTTGGTACCATTACTAAAGGCCTGAATGATCTTTTTCCTCTCACCATTACTCAGTTGGGAAGACAGTGGGGCTGACACAAAATGATTTTAACCTGTTCTCTCTTTAGCTGAATAACTGAAAGGCTTTTTCAGTGATTCTTAAAAAAAATGGTGTCAAGATGGCTAAACGTCTGATCTGAAAACCTGGAAAAAAGAACCTCAATTAGTTCAGTGGTTTTTTTAGATACTAAACATTTTGTGGGATAGATAATTAGGCTGTAACATGATTTGGACAATTTTGCTGTTACACTTGGTTTGTATATAATTTCTAAGAATTAATGTATTTATTTTTAATCTGACATTTTTATTACTTTTTTTTATTATTAGTGTTATTTTTCTTGGATACCTGTGTTTAAAATATATGCTCAGTTCTTATTTATATTTTAAACAGTGTGTATTATGCTTATTGATCTGTGCACTTGAGAAAACTTAATAATTATAATCACCATAATGTGAGTGACCACAGTTTTGATTTTAAAAAATGCTACTCTAATTAAGAGAAAACAATTTACTGAGAAAAAATCCGAGACAAAAGGTATTATGTACAGTATTTACATTAGTCGGACTATTGTCCTCATCTTTGTCGCCATATTTGTCACAACGTTTCGGCCGTTGTACGCTCCGGCCTTCTTCAGGTGGTTGGAATTTTGAACCTAGTTCCACGTGCCATGTTTGATGGATGTCAGTTATCAGTTATCTCCTGCTAATTTTCCCTCTGAAAGTTCTCCACTGCCTTAACCGGGTATTGAACTCACACTCTTTGGGTCTGTCACTGGATCTAACCAACGCCTTTATCCACTGTGCCATGTATCCTCAAGGGAAAATTAGCAGGAGATAACTGATATCCATCAAACATGGCATGTGGAACTAGAACAGTCTACCCCAGTGATCGAAATAAAGGGTTCAGTTCGAAATTCCAACCACCTGAAGAAGGCCAGAGTGTACAACGGCCGAAACGTTGTGACAAATATGGCGACAAAGATGAGGACAATAGTCTGACTAATGTAAATACTGAGACAAAAATGTTTAGAAATCACTAGATTATCCATAGTAAATTTGTTCTTACAACATTTCATCATTCTTGGCAGATCTATTATCACAATGTGGGACATTTAATAACATGCTGTAACCTAGGGAAGGTTACTGAATAGAATAATCACACAAAGGTTGGTAATGAATGATAATACTTAGGACAAGAACAACACATATAAGATTTACCAGCAGCATGTAGAAGTAGTAGTCAACTGCTAGAAGTGAGTCAAATGAATTCCACAAACAATCTCTAACTGCAGACCATGTACAGTATTTACTACTGTATTTATGGAAATGGGGACATACCTATTATCACTGTAGGTATGCTACAACATAACAAAAGTGATGGAAACATAAAGAAAAAGAAAACAAATCTAAATGAAATTGACGAGATTATATACGCAAAATATATATGAAAATATTAAAATATAAAATTTTCAGAATCCACTTTCCTTCGTGTGCATATGTCGCATCAATGTAAACATCAATGTAAACAGATGAAGTTCAAAAGGAGCAAAACTTAATGAAAACATTTCCCAATTTGTCATACATACATACATAGATATATATATATATAGACTAGCAGCATGGTCCGGCGTTGCCTGTGCTTGATTCAAAAATCATACAACTCATACAGCAATCGCTATCACTTGACTTAAAATATTTTTTGCCCTTCCTTGCCTTTAAAGGAGTGCCCTTTGCCGTGCTGATGTTGCTACATGCCTTACTTCTTGCCTATCTCACACTGCAAATTTTTTCTAAGCTCTATACTAAACATTAAATCTGTTACGAAAAAAGAACTAAACAAAATGAACACAAAACGATCAGCTTTAAAAAAAGGCTCGTAACTGGAAAAACCGAATGAAAAATGAATGTTAACAACAAATACTTTTTCACACCCAACGCAGTTCTGCGGAATCAGAATCAACATTGAGCTTAAGCAAGCGAATGAGCCAACTGGAGTAAAGTGCCATGCAGATTTAAATTTTTCCCACTTGTGACAAATGCAGCTATTGATTTTTTTGCATGCTAGCATGCTAGTTAACATTTGTGTCAGTCAGCTGTTGGCTCTCATGCTGACCAATAGAATCTTCCTACCTATTCGTGGCAGCCAGCTATTGACTCTCACTCTGGCCAGTAGAAAATGGCCACAAACTACATGAAAACTGCCGTATAAGCATGAAAAAACGATTATTTCCACTATTGATGGGATTTGGGAAATGCAAAGTTGGTCCTGGTCTTTCCGCTAACATTATTTATGAGTTCAAATGCCCCTTAAAGAATTGTGTTCCTGATCAAACCAAAACTCATAAATAATTACATCCATCACACTACTACATGTCTATCTAGACAACTTACATTACAGCTATCTGACCACACTTCCATAAATTTTGGTGCAAATCCATCGAAAATTGCGGTCATACATTCGTTACACACACACACACACATCCTGCCTTTTATAGATAGAGATAGATAGATAGACAGGTCACTAAAACCAATATGTATATATCTGCTACAAAGGCAATATTTTTATTTTAGTGAAAAACAAAGAAGAAATAGATAATCTCAACTACATTTTTAAAAAAATCTGTTAACTTTACTTACAAACAGAGTCAAAAGAATGAATTCCCATTCTTAGATGTTCTCATAGAATACAGTAACAACACTTTCACCACCTCATTATATAAAAAAAACCACTAGCAGAAACTCTTGCCACCTTAATTTTAAGAGTGAATGCCTACTTAGATATAAAATAGCAGTTATAAAAAATTTCCTGAAGAGAAAACACTTGAATTCATCCTCTTGTCTGTTTTTCCTTAAAGAACTCAACAATGCAAAATAGACACTAAATAACAATGGTTTTCCTAACTACCTCATCAATCATCAGATTAGACTATTTCTTCCCAAAGTAACCAGTAATGATACTGAACACACAGACAATAACATTAACATATTCTACAAAAGTCAGATACATGTCAACTATAAACAAGATGAATCTTCACTTAGAAATATCATAAAGAAATACACTACCCCAGTCAAACTGAACAAGAAAATTAAATTATCTATTACAAAAATAGCTAACCTTATCAAAAATAACAACACATCTGCAAAATCAAAACTACAAAGAACCAACATTATTTATGAGTTCAAATGCCCCTTAAAGAATTGTGTTCCTGATCAAACCAAAACTCATAAATAATTACATCCATCACACTACTACATGTCTATCTAGACAACTTACATTACAGCTATCTGACCACACTTCCATTAGAACTCATTTAAACACACAAAAACTTACCAGATTTCATCCAAAACATACTAGTTGAAAATACAAGCATGATAACCTCATTCAGATGTAAAAAAAAAAGATAAAAAATAATGGGAGCCCTAATAAGCAAAAACGAAAGAACCACCACTCAATAACATTAACTGTGAATACAGGCACAATGTGATGACCGTGTTTGGAAAATAAAACATGCCTATCTCGATACATACATAACACAACCTTATACATTCACTTAAAAGTAAAATAAAATCATCCTTGATAATGTCTAAAAGCATAGCTGAAACAACTCGGAAATGCAGAATGTTTACACAGTTTTAACACACTTTGTGTCCAGAAAAGAAAACACTTGTATGAATAGAAGAAAAATTAAATAAAAAGATTAATTACAGTACCTTGTCAGTAATCTTTAACAAAACATGTATAAAAGAGGGATTATAGTGAATATAGATTTAAAATAGATGGGCATTTTTTTATTTTTAAGTAGCCAATAAGATAACCTATGCATAATAGATGTAATACACAGTTTAAAATAAAAAATGGGCTGTCTATCAATTAGAAGTATGCACTATATTAAAGTTTGAAGTAATTATATATATATATATATATGACTAATTGTAAAGTTTTTGTCATATATCTTTTTTTTTCAAAACTTCTTGATATATCAAAATTTACATTTACATATATATATATATATATATATATAATTATTATTATTATTAAAGAAAATCAAATACTTAAAATTCCATAGGTAATTTTTATTTTATGAAAGCTTTAAAAAACAGCTCTCAATCTTCGAGACCTACAAGCAAAAAAAAAATAATAAAAATAATTTTTTTTTTTGAGTGTTTGATATTCTTTAATTAATAATAATTCTATACAGATTACCATATTGTGTTATTATTACTCTCTCTCTCTCTCTCTCTCTCTCTCTATCTATATATATATATATATATATATATATATAGTGTGTGTGCAAAATTTCCTATCACTCTACTTTATTTAAGTAAAGGCTGCAGCAGGCTCCCCCCCATACACACTTATTTATTTATTTTTTTTAATTTTAATTTTTTTTTTACTAGTATTTACCCAATACAAGGATCAAGCAATACTCAATATAGAAGGTTACCGTGTATTGTCGTACGTACATAAGAAAGGGCAAAAAGTCAAGTTTTGGAGGCTCTGCAGGAAAGATAACAGTTAACTCTAAGCTTGAAGAGGTCAAGATTGTTGTGATTGGAAAAAACAAGCGAATGAACAGACTTTACAAGGAACTGGAAACCCAATCCTAAACAGGAAACAAGGAATAAACCTCTGTTGTGAACACGTGTATGTGTGTGTGTGTGTTTTTTTGGGGAGTTTTTTTTTTTGTAATTTTTGTCTGTTTTAATATGAACATATATTTACTTCTATTCTTATGTATGTGTATACTGGTTTTGTTTTTTTCTGTTTGCACAGATAACTGCCAAAATATAAATCCATTCATACTTCCAAATATTTGCATCTCTTTTCTTCTTCACTTGATGGCAGAACCTAATGTTTCCTTTCTCCTACCCAAGGAAAGTGGTTGTGACTTGGCACCTTGGTCTCCTCTTTACTAATTGATTCTGTGTTATCTGACCAGAGCCAGATTAACACCAAGAGAACTGAGGCTAAAACACCAATTAGGCAGATTGATTTTCATTGTATCGAACTTGTTATTTGAACTTCTGACAACTGTTCTTGGTTTTAGCTATATGGTAAATGCATTGGACTTGAAATCCATAAAGCTGGCTGATTAATCAAGTAAGCTTCTTAAGAAAGAAGACAATCCTTCATCACATCTTACAGACTGGCATTATAGAATCGCAAAGAACTTTCACAATCATGAGTCCCATAACTCATTAGTTGGAGGGACATCATATTTATTGCAGCTGCAGTGGTACATCTTGGGCAAGATATCCTGACAGAGCACAACCCTTGCCAGGCTTGTTTGAATTCAGAGTTTTCCTTCTCCTAGACTGGTTTCTACCCAAGGTAATCCAGTACTCAACCATGCCTCTAGAAACACTATTATAATATTGATAATACTGGCATAATACTTACTGTATACCTACTTTTGCAGGCCCCTGTATTTGTCTACCTTTCTCTATAAGTTTTCTATTTTGTTCACCCTTTCCTTAGCTGTATAGTATGTGCTTTGCTAGGGCTACATACAGTTTTGAATTCAGTTTTCCTTCTCCTAGACCAGTTGACACTCAAGGTTACAGAACCCAGTCTGTCCTGCTATTTACCCATAGCTGAGGGGAAAAGATTCCCATAACTCATTAATTGGAGTTGGGGGGTGCACCATATTTACTGCAGCTGCAGTAGAAGTGGTGCACCTTGGGAAAGATAGCCTAACAGAGCCCAACCCTGTCCAGGCTTGTTAGAATTCAGAGTTTTCCTTCTCCTAGAACTGTTGCCACCTAAGTCAATTCATTACTCCACTGTGCCACTAGAACTACTATTATAATACTGGTATAATACTTACTGTATACCTATTTTTGCTGAGGGAAGAAGAGTTAGATTCATACCTTTCCCAAAAGTATTAACATGTAAGTGAATGTAATTCAACTGGAATTCAAACTTGGCTCCCTGATTCCTCAATCTGAGCTTAAATCCATTAATCCACTGTGCCTCCTAAAGAACTTTACTAAATAACAAAAACTACATTACTTGAAGACTCTAGACAACAGCAACAACTAAAATGGATAGCACATGTTAAGTAGATGATAAAAGGATGATATAATCAAGATGTTCACTTTCCACACAACCTTAAGCAAAAGGTTTAGAATGAAACTTTCATACTAGAAAGAGCAATAACAGTTAGTGGACTTGAGAAACTTATTTCCTGAAAAATTGTTTTAAGAAAAAGATTTTATAAATCTAAACCAAGAATATGGAATGTTTCCTCACATGATTAGTCCTGCACATTCTCAATGGGATTTTGATTCATTTCTTGTGCAATTCCAATCCTTTCCTTTTAGATGTATCTATAAGCCAGAAATGCCACATTCTATGTTTCTAAGGTCAAATAGATTTCAACTCTCATTATACTTCCTAATATTGTCAACAACAGCAGTGAAGGTTGGTCTTTGCATTCAAATAAGACATACTATTTTTTTTTTCCAAACTTGATGCTTACGAATTAAAATTTAGACCCTAAAAGCTCTGTATTTACATGATTATATAAAATATTCCGGGTTTTGTTAAATATTGCCAGGAAATGATTTGGCTGATTAACAGCAAAACTAAAGATAAATTCTGTGGCGAAATCCTGCCTCCAGGTTGGAAAAATCTCTATAAAAGAAAGGCTCGTTGATGGCTACTTTGACACTTGATGCTGAGGTAATTGTTATAACGTTGTCATTGTTATTATTATTACACTAGAAATACCTGTGAAACTGTCACGGTTTTCCAATTTTAATTTTCCAATGAATCTTAATTAAGTTAATGACTGAATAAGCTCATGGCAACTTCTATGACAATAAAATATTTGTCGAAATTCCCCTATCACATTGTTACATATTTGAGCTTAACAACTTAAAAAATATTTCAATAACAATCATAAATATGAATGTTGGTCACTATTTTAAGAAGTAAGGGGGTACAAATGAAAGGATTTGAAATTGACAGCTTGTTCCATTTCAATGAAACAGATATTAATCACTTCTATCTTCTTTTTTTTTTTCCTTTCTTTTTTATAAATCATTTCACCCCAAGCAAACCACTAAGATACAGGGGATTACTGAGTGTGGAAGAATATCAATTAAGGAGAGAGAACAATCAAAGAACAGAAATTAAGAAGACAGAATATAGTGATGGGCATTGTATTTAAATTTTTGAAGATCAAACTGAAAAGCAAGAACCCAGACGAGAGTTCTACAAGCGAGAAGTGCAATAGAAGAAACTGTTAACATAGAACTGAGGGTTACATTTAGCCATTTCAGCTGTAACATGATTAGGACTTGCTGCCAATCTAATACTCTTTCATTTTCTCACTGAAACCAAGTAGCATCTCTGATATCTCTTTTCCATTTTACCACATGATGAAAATGTAATAGTCCTTTATTTATGAGGTATTGGCAGGGCATAATGGTCATGCTACACTATTTACATTTTACAGACTTTTGTCCTCATTTTTATTGCCATATTCACAACACTTCAACTGTTGTACGCTCTGGCCTTCTTCAGATGATATACATTGGACTTTCAAAAAAAGCATTGGATGAGTGATCCCATAGTGACTTGACCCAAATAGTTGTGAGTTCAATACTTGGCCACATCATCGAGTCCATCTGTCAATAGGTTTTGAGATATCTACTCATGTTCAATGATTATACAATATTTTGGAACATCTTTATATACTAAACTTCATCCAGTACAAGGCACAAGAGCCACTCAGGGTAGAGGCTCATTGAATGAGGTGTGGGATATGAACACAAGAGAAGGAAGTTTATGAAGATATGGTAGATCAATAACAATTGTCCCTAGATTTAAAAAGATTGTAGTGTTCTGGGAAACCTCCACACAGGAGTCTATTCCACAAAGTAATGGAGAAGAACCTTTTGGAGTGAAAAACCCTTTTTATTAAAGGACTACATAGGGAATGGGAATGATTCAAACCTGTGGACATAAGCAAGGCAGGTCTTGGTTGTAAAGGTCTGAACTGGTGACACTTGTTGGAACATTTACCATGGAAGTAGCAGTAGGGTAGTGATAAGTTTGTGGCATTGTGTATGTAGGAAAAGAGCTGTAGGGTAGAAAATAAGTCATCCTGTACAAAGCTGCATAAATATTTTTAAAATTTGTCAAGGCTAGAAATTGAGGCTTAGGCAGCTCCAGCACAAATATGTCAGCAATACTCCATTTTTGGTCTAATCTAACTCTTATAACAATAAATCATAGGAGAAGGACTTAGCTACTTTTTGGAGTGGTACCTGAAGCAATGTGATCTTTGATTTATTTTCCTGAATATACTATTTAACAAAGCTTCTTAGTTATGACCTATACTAATAAAAAAAATGTCTTGCCCAAGAGCTTACAATAATTCTATACATTTATCTTCATAAAATTATCAACTTTGAAGGGACCTATAATTTTACTGCTTATAATACTATCCCAAAATATTACTCCAGCTCCCCTCTTTTGTCTTCTGAAGTGTGTTACTTGACAGTTTCTATGAAGAGCACAGCCTCTGCTACCAGTCCATTCGATATAACTCTACTTTCATCACTAAGAATTACTATTGAGAAATATGTTTTCATATACTTCTTTGCCCAGCTTAAATGTTGTTTTTATTATATTTAATTGAATGTGGTACTTTCATATTATAACCAATATTATTCCTAATCTGCATCTTTTATCTCTGTTTATATTTGCAATTTCAAATATGTTCTTGCCAGATGATTCACTTTTTTTTCTTCTTTTTTTTTTTTTTTTTGACTTATTACTCTTAATTTTCTCAAATGTCTTTTTGTGACATTTTTAAAATCCATTCTTTGTCTTGTTCTTATCTTGTCAATTTCCAAAGCTTTCCTCTTATCACTCAATGACTTTACAATAGTTTGTTTATTTTTGAGTTTATATCTTTCTTATGAACCGTAGCAATCTTTATATAACTTAAGTTAAAAAGTAATTATCAATAAGACTACTATGGTATATATTTATGATATGATGAACGACTGTCAAGTTGCATAATGAAATCTCACATCATCAAATAATTTATTGTAAATATTTTCAATAAAAACAAATATAAGGTGAAATTCATAGGGTGTTTTTATTATATGAATATATAATGAAAATGTTAACATTAGTTCATTAATACCAATTTTATTGTAGCATCACTGTATAATAAAATCTAATATAGTGTATATTTGTATACCTAGTAACTAGAAAAGTATGGTTCAGACAAATACAGTGTGTTCCAAAAGTCATGCAACAATTGACAGAAAACACACTTGTAAAATAGCAACCAGGGAAAATTTGCATGACATCATCTTCCATAATTCAACCAATAAAATTTCTTCATAATATATTGGCACATACTGAAACATCATTCCATTTCGTAAATAACTATGAAATTTTCAAGGTTATCAATGGTAATGCAACTTTTGGAACACCCTGTACTTTAAACACACTGCCACATGGTATAAACAGCTATATTGAACAGTGGACCTTAGGAATTTGAAAATGTTACTTGTATCATTAAGCTATTTTCTTTGGATTTTAATGTAATGTCTGTTGGTTTACATTCAGAATGATGTTGAGACAAAAGTACAGCTTGACTTGATTTAGAAAAAAAAGCAAATATATTTCTTAGAATTTCTTTCTGCCATTTTTTTTTATTTCATAAAATCAATTTCAATTGCCTGCTTCTCTTTAAGCAGAATGTTTAACATTATTTTTTTTGTTGTTTGGCTTGTTCAAAATTGCCTGATTTTAATCTATTTTTAAGTCAAATTTTTCGGGTAGTTGATCATGCTGTCCAATTTGATTTGAACCCATTCTCTTAGTAACCACCACCACCCTTAACTAATAAGATTAATTAATCTTTATATATAAAGAGTTTGTCCAAATTTGATGGGGTAAAACTGAATCGATCCAGTTAAGTCACATTCTTTTGTTCTCTCTTTTAAAATGGCTAAATTTTAAAAGAACATTTTTAATAATTTTAGCATGAGAAATGCTGCATGTAAAAAGCAATATGGTGTCAACTGTAGTTGACTCTGATGAAAATTCTGCATTTTGTTATCTTCTTGCCTCTTGTTCTCATTTAAGACTTTAAGAGAAGAAGCTGGAAACCCAATCTTAAAGTGGGGGAAACAAAGGATAAACTTCTACTCCTGCTCAAAAGACCAGAGAGGAGTGTGAAACACGCAATAGGTGAACCTATCTACTCCTATTAAACTATAAATAATGGAGGGTAGAAGCTCAAATCTGTTGTGATGGCTTTATTTATTAATGTCTGATGAAGAACAGAAGCAACAGATATGTAGTTCTACAGAAGGATACTGAGAATACCATGGACCAAACATGTGAGAAACGACAAAGTTTTAGAGAAAATGGAAACAAAAAGGACACTTATACTTAACATCAGAAAGAGATATTTAAAATTTCTAGCGCACATAATAAGGAAAGAGGGCTTGGAAAGCTTGATACTCACAAGAGGGACAGAGAAAAGCGGTGCATAACCTACCTGGAAAACTTGAATAAATGGATGGTGGAATGGGGTTTGGGAGAGTTAACAGGAGGACAATGTTTATTAGGAGCTACAAGGGATAGGAAATTGTGAAGAGCCATGATCACCAACGTCCGGAAGGGACATGGCATATAAAAGATCTATTAGGTAACTTTGCTGTCCAGTCGCCTTGGTAAACAGGAAGTATGATGTGGTTTAAGTTACAAGACAGCATGCCATAAATTGTTCTGAAGGAATTTTCAAAAGTATTTTTTAATTTTTTTCCAATATTCGTATTTAAGGCATTCACATTTTTGAAGATCATTAAGAAAACATTCTTGAAAAATCAGATCAGGAAAGAAGTTAAATTTATTTACTTTTAGGATTTCAGAAATTGAGATTTCACACAATTGAAAATAATTTGTTCATATCATTTCAAAACTTTATAAAATGTCTTATAAAATGTCATTCTATTAACAAAGAAAAAAATTGATTGAAATGAGTTTTGTTCATTAATCAAAAATTTAATGGTATTACTTCTGATTGGTTACTGTATAAAAATGGACATTTATTTCTCAGACAACATTTCTAAAGGGCTAAAAAATGTATATTGCAACGGAAATTATTCTTAGCATTTCTGTCATTTCTCTAATTTTGTACTTTAAATGTAATTTCCATTACTCAGATTTGATAAACATGCAAAAATAATTGAAAAGAAATAAATTATTTGGATATAGCTAGGTGGTTAAAGCATTGGGACAAAAATTGAGGATTTGAGTTGGGCTGGCAAGATTAGAATATTATTAAAGGTGAAGGAGAATTTCAAGCCAGAACAGAGAAGAACACACACACACACACACACACACTACTTACATTTGAACTAATGTCCTCATCTTTGTTTTTGTTATCACAACATTTTGACCATTCTGCCCCCAGCTTTTTTCAGACATCTGTCAAACTTGATAACTGTCAGTGAATTTTGAACCATTTTTTAATCTATGGGGATGGTTTATTCTGTCTCTGCTGATATCTTGGTTTTTTTTTTGGTTTTTTTTTCCAATTTTCTTAATACCTCTACATTATTGCTCACCTTGTTTGCACTGAGTCTGTCTGTACTATTCAACCCAGGAATTGAACTCACAATTCCTATTTCACCAAATTCAGGAACCAATGCTTGAATCCACTAGGCTAGTTTTAAACTGTATATCAACAAAAAAAATCAAAGTTGAACATTATCAAAATTGAAAGTATTGAAGTGAAAATTAAAATCTGTCATGAAAATCTGTTTCACTTCCAAATGGAAATGGATTATGAATTACTTTTTATATTAGGATTATTACTTTTTATATTAACCAATGAAGCAAGGAACTGGCCTGCTATCTGAAATTGACTTTACAAAGTTATTTATTCTCTAGACTATACCAGTAGAGATTTTCAAAGTTTGTGAAACAAACAAGTTCTAGTTACTTTCAGATTTCAAAATTTGCTTGCTGATAGCTGGAGAGTAGACCAGCTAAAGGATTACATTTAAAAATAACATTTAGATATCAGTTCAAATAAGCAATTGAAACATGTTACACATATGATCACTGATTTTTCCTTATCAAATATTTAATACATTCTTTCAATATCTTAGAAAATCTACATGTCAAACTTTTTTTCCCTCTCTTTTGTGACCCTGGTGACTACTTGTCAGGAAATGATTTCTTACATTCTAACCAATCATCTTCTCACTGCACACAGGTAGAAACCTTTTCTCTGCTTGGGGATTACCTGTTAAAAAAAAAAAAACATCCCAATGCTATCCACATTCTATTCTTATACAAGAATTTCCTTCAATTAAAGAAACCCCAATCTTTCTACCAAGTTGAGTAGCTGTTCTTAAAAGGATTTCCATCAAGTTTTAAAAATCTTTTCCCAAATATCCAATTCTTGATTCACTAAACACAAAGTAATAATCAATAATCCTCTTTAATCAAAACTTTTTTATTTACCATATTTGATGGCATATAAGGTGCATTTTTTTTTACTAAAAATATCTTTTAAAATTCCCCTGCATCTTATATGCCATATGTAGGTTTAAAATTCGCAATAGTCAGCCAAAATTAACTACCTGCCAACTCTTATTAGCTTAGACTTAAACATAAAGGAGCAATGGAACACATAGATAGCAATGCCTGATCATGACCTTACACTTACAGGAAGAATAAAAAGACCCAGCATTGCACAAGTCTGTGAATGGGTGAAGCAAGCTTGAGATAATATTAGACCAGAAATTGTTATGATATCTTTTAAAAAGTGTGACATTAGCAATGCTATCAATGGAACAGAAGATGACACATTATTTAACGACGATGATAGTAGTATTGAAAATGAGTATCAAAGTTTTAATAATGAAGGCGACGAATTTTATGGATTTGAAGATGAATAAAATTTTAATGGCAACTGTATTGTTTTGCTCAGTTGTAATAATTGCTTGATTTTTATTTTATTTACTTTGGATATAATAAAGTTTTTATAGGCTCATGTTCTTCTTTTTCTTATTATTTTCCATGGCTTGTTTTACCAAAATAATACCTCATAAATATAGACTAGGCTGTACCATTTACTAATAATTTTACGAATTCCTAATTTTTTTATGATTTTCCCTGTTGAAATTGGGGTGCGTCTTATACACCCGTGTGTCTTATATGCCATCAAATATAGTACTTGACTGAGAAAGATTGTGCTGCTCCAGATTTCCATGTGAGAAACGCTTGCTTGCTTGTCTGCCTTGAAAATCACCCTTTGAATTTCTGATTTTTACTTCGATTTGAACAATAAGCTCTGGCACCAGTAGAAAATGCACAACTATTTCAACTACATGGCAGCACACACATAAACTAATCTTGTCTAAGACTATAAAAAAGATTTATTTTGTAGATCATATTGTAAATTCTATACATATATTTTACTAATGTTCAAGCAATACAAAGCCCAAGAGCCACTCAAGGTAGAGGTTTACAATGTGGACTTATTTTAGCTTAGGAAAGAACAAATGTTAGGTGTATAGAGCTGAAGCAGACTTTAGAAGGAACCAGAAACCCAATCCTAAATAGGAAAAAAGGATAAATATCTACTCCTGTTCAAAAGACCAATGAGGAGTGTGAACCAGAAGAAAGGCAAACCTATCTACTCCTAATATGTCATAAAATACTTCTGTCTGAATTTCTGGGATGAGGTGTTTTGTGATGTCAACGAACACTCGTTGACACTTTTGTAATGTCAATGAATACTCGTCACTTTCGTAATGCTCGTTGTAGTAGAGACTTTGTAATCGCAGATGCAACTATAGTACACCGTTGAACAATGCTGGTGTCAGATGCCTTCAAATAGCACTCACACTAATAGTACTTGCTCAATAATACTCGACACTATAGTGATCTGAATAGAGAAATAGTATAGTGAATAGAGTAGAGAATAGTGGTCCGTATATTAATAGAGGATAGAACAGAAATAGCGATCTGAATAGTAATAGAGGATAGACTAGAAAAGTTGATCAGTTAGACGTCATGTGACTTCCTACTTATGCATTTCCTCTATGGTTAAGTGGTCTACTTAATTCAATAATAGGATTGCCTGTGTTGGCAGTCCATGTTCAAACTCAAGTGTTGGCAGTGACACTTTATTCCTATATAACAAGGTGTTATCATTATTTACATATGGACTGTTGTCTCCATCTTTGTTGTTGACATATTATCACAACCTTTCAACCTTGGTGCCTTCCAGCCTTCATCAGGTGCTTGTCGATCAGAGAATTATGAACTGAACTCTTTATTTTTATCCACAGGAGTAGATTGTTCTCATTCCACTTTGCCTAGGGAACATCAGCGGAATGAGAACAATAAGCAGTTCAGTTTGAAATTCCCTGAAGGCTACCAAACTTGATAAGATTGGTGAGCACAACTGAAATGGGATAATAACAACAAAGATGATGACAATAGTCTGTGCATTGGTAGAATACTTACTTTAAAAACAGAATTTCACCTGAGAATTTAAGATTAATGTTGCATGTAAACAGAAAGAAAACTTTTCTCAATTTGACACTAAAGTTAATTTGGTATTGTTACCATGGAAATAATTTTATTTTTAAATGCATTTCATTTCATTTTAGATTTGAGGTTTCCATCTCTGACAGCCTGTATTTTTATGCCAATTAACTGGTATTAAGTGATGAGGATAAAAACCAAGAACAAAGAGATTGTCAAGCTAAGTTCAGTCAGGCAATATAAACCCTACTTTATGCCAGCAAAGTCATTATTCACAGTTTTTTTTTCAATTTTTCTTTATCAATTACTAGGCACTAAATCTCTTTTCCTCTTGTAACCCGAATCCAATAGACTGTCAGTAATTTCTGCAGTCTCCATATTTCCTGTCATTTGACAGGTTTGTGGGGAAAGTATATATACCTTTTCATTAAAGGACAATGATCAGTGCCAGATTTTAAAATTGATACTTTGAATCCAGGAACAGCCCCAGGCACGTGCAAGAGACATTAGCATTGGTGAATAGGGTGATGGCTTATTTTGTTTTACTTCTTATTACTCTGATTCAGCATGAGAAAACAGGTTTTTCTAAAAAGCTTCATAGTTTGTATTTTTATGTCTGTTATTCCAGCTAAGCAAAGCAAAGAAAAATAAGCAAGTTTGTTTTTGCTTTTTGAAATTGACAACTTGTTTTATGTTTATAATTTGGAACTACTTAAGTTAACTGGTTTTCTCATTAAAAAAAAAAAAACGTTGGGAAAAAATTTAAGGGGAATAATTTTTGTAGGTTAGCATTCATTAGACCTTCTTTTACCGATAGCATTTGTCAGAATAAAAAAATATTGATTTGTGTTTTTTTTGTTTTTATCATTTAAGAAGATGTGGGGAGGGTCTTGTTCATAATATAAATACAGTGTCAAATCAAATCTTTATTTTATTTTAGTCTTTTTTTTTATACAAATGTCATGTTTGAAACCGTGTTTGTGTCATTGATGACTTCATACTACTAATGATGTCCTTTATCCCAATTCATAATAGTATGCAATTATCAATGGAACCCCCCCCCCTGAAAAACCATAGACAGGGATCAAATTGATACCATATTTATATAATGAACATCCCCCCCACTTTCTAAAATGACAACTACCATGGTTAGATTGATTGATTTGTTTTCTATGTCTTATCAACCCTTTGCAGGTTATTTAAAGCCAGAAAATATTCTTAGATTGAAAGAAATTTTTTTTATGGATAATAATGGTTTAGGGAAACGAGTCTTACTAATTAACCCATAGCTGAGGGAAGAAGAGGTAGATTTATATCTTTCCCAAAGAGTATTTGTGTGTAAGTGGTTCTTCTAAAAAGTGTGGCTGGTTCTGCACAAGCCGTCACCACTAAAATCGCATATGTGTGGGTAGTTTTGCTGTTTAGTTTGAAGATTAGTTTTAGATTCTAAGAATTTTTTTGAGATAATAATGGTTTACTGATAGAAGTTTTACTAATTAACCCATAGCTGGAGGGCAAAGAGGTGAATTCATACCTGTCCCAAGAGTAATCGCACATAAGTGAATATAACGAACCTGACTGGAATTTGAACTCAGCTCTCCAATTAACATTTCCGAGCCTTTATCCATTATGCCACCCACAGCACCTCGTATTCCTAAGTGGTTTCCCATCTGACCAGACTCAACATTACTTAACTTCAATGATCATATGACAACTGGTGTTTGAATGTAATATGGCTGTAAGCCATCAAAGGTAGAGGAAGGTCTAATAAATGCTAACCTACAAAAATTATCCCCCACCCCCGCAAAACATTTTTCCCTATTTTTCACAAACAGATTTGTCAATTTAAGTAATGCCATGATTAAACGAAATACATGATCTGTTAAATCACACACAGTCATTTTAGTACGAGCATTTAGAAAATGCCCCAACTTTTCTCTTCAAGTAAAACAGGGAAGTACAGACCCTATTGTACCATTTCTATGACTGGTAAGGCTTATAATTCAAACTGGACATCTCTAGGAAAGAATTTGGTGTATAAGCCTTTACTAAACACAGAAATGGGCTTCATTGTGTGTAAAATGCTGTTCCATATTCTGTCATATAAGACTCAAACTAACAGGAAGATGAGTTACTTTGAAATAACTTTTTTTTTCCTTTCATTTTTTGATCAATTTCATCCCATGCAAGGCAGTAAAGCCACTAAAAAAAAGGGATTACTGGGTGGCAGAAGAATTAGAAACAAAAAGATTATTAATGAGTAGGAACAAAATGAGTAATCAGGAGGACAGTAGATAGCGATTAACATTGCATTTAAATTTTTGAAGATTAAAGTTAGCTGGAAAGCATGGAGCCAGGCGGAAGTTCCACAAGTGAGAAGTACAAGGAAATAAATTGCTAGCATAGAATTTACAGTTACATCTAGCCAGCTCAACTGTAAATTGATGCGATCTCAACACCAATCTAGTACTGCACTTAAATTCATAAATTCTAGGTACCATAGAGGAAAGCTTATCAGAAAAATTGCTATGAAAGTATTTATAGAAAAAGCACAGGCAAGCTACATTATGATAGTGGGAAAGTGACTGAAGCTGAGATGCCAGGTGAGGACCAATGACATTGCAGATTCTTCTTTGGATTTTATAAATGTGCTCAAGGTAAATAGCAACTGGTAATAAATGCTTTTCTGTCTGAGAAAATGTTGACCTTTAGTCCAGTGCTCTCCAGCCCCTAGGTACAAGCCCATTTAATATGGAGGGTTCTCTGCTTGAGAACATAGCAACAACAATTCAAGCTGTGAAATATTTTAAAAACCCAACCAACATGACACCATTGAAACCTCTTTTGGAATAGGCATTGTGCTGATGTGTGCTATTATTCTGTGAATTTGTTAGCCCTAACTTTTACATCACATTACAGAAAATTTACATTATTGAATAATCCATTGCAACATCAAATTGATCACATGTTGTGGAATGAAGACGAACAAGACTTTTGAGATGGTGCGGTCAAGTGGTCAAAGTGTAGCTTCACAATGATTTTATGTTTCGCTTGCTGTTAGGTCACCAGTGTATAAGGTCTGCACATAGGTCAAGGACTGCAAGTAAAATCTTTAGCTGATGGCCATGGCTGGATGAATCAATTTCAAATGAAATGCTGAACAATAGTCCTCTCCCTACTCTTTTTTTCCATTGCATTTTATCATAACAGATTTTTCATAAAGATGCACTTGACTTTCAGATGAGAGTTATTCCTTGTAATATGTTGCTTGCCTCCAAAGTTTTCCTTCTTTCATTTTCACTCTCTTGTTTTCTATCTTTTGTTTTCTATCTTTTGTTTTTTCTCCCTCATTTTCTTTCTCTTGTTTTCTCTCTTATTTTCTTTTTCATTTTTTTCTCTCTCTCATTTTCTTTCTTTCATTTTTTTTCTCTTTCTCATTTTCTTTCTTTCCTTTTTCTCTCTCTCCTTTTCTTTCTTTCCCTTTTCTCTCTCTCCTTTTCTTTCTTTCCCTTTTCTCTCTCTCCTTTTCTTTCTTTCCCTTTTCTCTCTCTCCTTTTCTTTCTTTCCCTTTTCTTTCTTTCCCTTTTCTCTCTCTCCTTTTCTTTCTTTCCCTTTTCTCTCTCTCCTTTTCTTTCTTTCCCTTTTCTCTCTCTCCTTTTCTTTCTTTCCCTTTTCTCTCTCTCCTTTTCTTTCTTTCCCTTTTCTCTCTCTCCTTTTCTTTCTTTCCCTTTTCTCTCTCTCCTTTTCTTTCTTTCCCTTTTCTCTCTCTCCTCTCCTTCTCTCTCTCTCCTTCTCTCTCTCTCCTTTTCCTTCTCTCATCTTCTCTCTCTCATTTTACTCCTTTACTTTTCTCTTTTGCTTTCTATTTTGTCAATTTTTTTCTATCCTATGTTTTTGCTTATACTTGTTTTCATTCAGTCACACTATTTTATTTCAATCTTCCAGTGTTTTAAACTTCTTTCTATTTTCCCACCTTTCAAAGTAGAGATTGTTAGGGGAAAAAATTGCCAAATTTGAAAGAAAAAAAAGTTCTACCATGAACACTGTCTTTGTATTTTTGATTGCATTTCAAATCTGGTTATTCTGGAAAAAATAAAAAATGCCCAGGCTTCTCAGTGAAAGATGCATGTACAAATTTATTCCCACACACATCCATATTCACTTGATAGCATTATTTTTAATCAATTCAAAAGACTTTTTTCTTTCATTGGACACTATTTTTGCTTCAAGAAAGGAATGAAAACCAAATCAAGTGATTTGCTGAGGATGAGTAATTTTATGTCCAGAGCAACTGCTTCTCATTTGCAGTTTTAAACTAAACAAAGACTCCGAGACTAAGTAAATATAATGCACTCACTCACTCTAACAACTACCTGTTTGTTTTGGTTTCAAGACAACAGATGATTGGATGAAAGAAAAACTTGTAAGACGGCTTACCTTCTTGGATGCTTAATTGTTGTAAGTCACAATTGAAAGTATGAAAGTGGGAGGAGAAAATAGTAAACTGGGCAGAGTTTGTTTTTGGTTCTTAAAGACACTCCTGAATAGTTTCCTTCCTATGGAGTTGGTTTGGTGTTTGGCTTTTTTTTTTTAATCTTGGTCCCTTCAGATCTAATCAATAATTTTCTCTATTCTTCCTCTCTCTCTCACAGGCATACACACCTCACTCTGTCATACATGCAAGCAATCCTCCTTCCATTGTCTATTGACAATGTGAGCCTTTGTGTGTGCATCAGACCAGGACTGTAGGGAAGCAGTTGTGAGGAGAAGGGCGGTAAGAATTAAAATGAGATTGGATAAAAAGCGGAAGTATAAACAAGGAAGAGGATAAAAGAAATAGGTGAAAAAGAGAACAATAAAAAGAAGATAAAACTAGGAGAATGGAGACGAGAGAAAGAGGTTAGTAGTCAGAGAGGAGTGGGTAGATTGTAGGAAGAAAAAGAGTACCGGAAGAATGAAAGAAATAAAGGTAAAAATGAAGAAGAGACATGAAGAGAAGTAAATAAGGATGTTTTTACAAGAAAAATAATGACTAATCAAAAGGCAGAGGAAGTAAAAAAAAGGTATAGAAGTAGTATAGTAGATAGGAGAGTCTAGTATAGATAAGATTTATATATGGAGGGATTTGCTGCACAGGCAAAAATGAAGAGAAAAATGAAAGAAAATAATTATAGGGAAAGAGACAGTATATATATATATATATATATATATATATATATATATATATATATATATTTAAAGACATTTATGATATGTTTAACGTTCTTTTTATAGATACAAGTATTTAAGCAAATGCTCTGTTCTATAAATACTTAAATACTTGTATCTATAAAAAGAACATTAAACATATCATAAATGTCTTTAAATAAATTATCGGACTATGTCCAATTCAAATATATATATATATATATATATATACACACAAATGAGCAAAAAAAATGCAAGTTTTTTTAGTTTTTTGAGAAAAAATGTATCAGAATTGTGCCTTGTATAATGTGGCAGAAATTCATTTCACCTAATGGTAAGACATTAGTGGCAATGGTGTCTTCATCGAGCTAATGTCTTACTATTTTGCAGGAGCTATTTCTTTCGCACCATGTGCCTTGCAGCCAAGACTTTAGTAATTTGTATTTACTCAACTCCCCAAGAGGTCATGCTGTGACACAAGGTCAGTTTAATATGGGTAAGCCTGAGTTTGTACACCCGGGCTACCCACACTTTCTGCCAAAAGACAGAGATGCAACGGCGAGATGATAAATAGGGTGTTACAAACTACTCAAATGAGTAATTTACACACTGCCAAAATTATACTCATAGACAATTGGAGAAAGAATAACAAAAAAAAAAAAGAAGAATTAACTCCTGGCAGCTGGAATGAAATAGATGTATGCCCCCACCTTTTTTAAAGTAAAAATTTATTTATTTTATTTATTCTTTTTATCTATTATTATCATTATTATTATTATTATTATTATTATATACTTTATTCAAAATTAACATTTCTATGAAAAGGAAAAGGAAACTTGTCCATTTCTGAATATTTTGTGGTTCAGATTCAGTGTGAAATGCCACAAGTGTTTCAAAAGACCTGTTACCACATTGAACTCAATTGGATATTTTGGTGGCTACATCTGGTGAGGATTATTGAAGGAAAAAAATCAAATAGTTGGGAGAATACAAGAAGGGTGAGAGATAAAGAAGGTGAAAAAGTGGATAGATGAAAAACAGGGACAAGAAAGAGAAATAAAAAAAGCAAAAAAGAATGGAAATGATGTGACAAAATGGGGGAGAGAAAGAGAAGGAGGAGAAGAAAAGATGCTCTATGAAAAGAAATGAATGTTGAGAAATGAAAACATAGAGAATGAAACAAGTAAAGAAACAAGTGGAAAGGAAATTGGAGTAGAGGAAGAGAAAGAAGCAGCAACATAGACAATGAATAAGGGGAAGGGAATAAGAAAAAGGTGGTAGGAAGAGGAGAGGAGAAAAATAAAATGAGATAATAGGAAGAATCCAGAGAAAAAGTAGTGATTAAAATGAAAGATAAAATATGAAGAGGTTTTACTAAGGAGGAAGAAAAGGATAGGGAAGAGCAAGTTCTCTGGCTAATTTGACCTTTAACTCCCAAACAAAATTTGTCAGGTTTTTGTCTATTCTGCAAAGGTGGCAGTTTATCCAGCTTTCAATGGTTGATTGTATTGCATAATCTGATAGCGGCAGCGAAAAGTTGATATCATATTTTCTTTGTTGTGCTGCTGCTGATAAAATTTTCCTTCTGTCAGTTACTATTCTATCAACCTGGGAAGGCGTTTTGTTCTGGCAGAGATAAGTATCCGATGGATCATTTGATAGCCATATCATTTATATCTTTCTCATGTCAATATTAATGGATCAATTTGTAATAAAAACTTCTTTACCTCTGTTGTTGATCCAGTTTCTGTTGATCAGTAAGTATATAGTTAAATGTAAAATCCTCTTGAAAAAGTGGGGTTTTTTTTTTTTTTTTGCGGGCAGGGACACAGTTGCTGAAACAATTTAAACTGGAGAAAAATTACACATTTAAGAAAACAATTATTCCAAAAAGACAAATATCTAACAATATTATCCTTTTAATAATCTCCTCAATCTTCATTAAAAAGCAAAAAATGAATTGTAAAGCATTCACTATTGTTTTGATTTTCCCTAAGTTTTCTTTTCTTTTCTTTTTCATTAACTACTTCATGTTAATTCCTTCTAATTCAAGGTGGAATATGAATAAGCAGATTTTGTATTATCGTCATCTTACATCAATGACAGTTCAAGTGAGCCTGCTCTCAGAATCAAGTACTGCTAAATGGATTATTGAAAGGATTATTTACATGTTGACCACAGAATCTGTACATAAAGACCAAGGATTAAGCAAGAAATGCAAACAACATTATTTACACTATTTATTTTTAGACTATTGCCATCATCTTTGTTTTTTGTTATCATGACGTCTCAGCCATTGTGCCCACTGGCCTTCATTAAGTATATATCTGGGTGACCTACAAGGAATTCAGAACCCTTTATTTAATCTGCAGGAATAGACTGTTCTTCTTCCACTACCCAGGTCTAGGGATAATTGTGGGCAGTGGAATGATAACAGTCAACCCCCAAAAATTAAATAAAGGGTTCAGGTCAGAATTCCCTGTAGCTTACACAGATTGACATATGCCTAATGAAAGCCAGAGTGTACATTGACTGAAATGTTGTGATAACGACAACAAAGATCAGGACAATAGTCTTAATATAGGGTGTTCCAATGACTTGGACCGATTTTAAATGTGAATTAAGTTTAAGCGTCTAAGGATTTTTTTTTTCTTTTTCTTTCAGATTTAACAATTTAAGTCTTTGGCAATTTCAACCATGGAAAGAGTAACAATCAAACAACGTGTTAAAGTTATCAAAGCCTATTACGAAAATGGAAATTCAAATTTAAAAATATATGGTCCAATGATTCTGCTAGCAAAAAAATGCACACCAAACAGTGACCTTTTGTGGATGCAGTGGCTTTTCAACCATCTTCCTTGGATTTTCATCAGCCCGTATGCAACAATTCTGCTTAACAAATCCAGCAAGATGAAAATGGGCTTCCTCACTAAAGAGGATTTTTTGTGAAAAATCTTCATCAGCTTGTCTTTGCTCATGCACCCAATTGACAAATATACGGTGCTCTAAATAGTCAGCAGGTTTTAGTTCTTGCGTCAATTGAATTTTGTAAGCATGTAGAGACAAATCTTTTTTCAGAATTCCATGTAACGTTGTTGTGGAGAGGTTCAATTCTTGCGCACGATGACAAATAGAGGTGTCTGGATTTTCAGCCACATTCTCATGCACTGCAGCAATGTTTTCAACTGAATGGCATAAACAAGCATGCAATGGTGTTTTCACATCTACCACTGACCCAGTTTGTTTGAATTTATGAACAATTTTTTCAATTGCACTCTCTGTTGGTCGATTATGTTGACCAAAAAAATCAAAAAGTCCACAAAATGCATTTCTGTTTGAACGCCCATAGGCTTTAATAACTGTAACACATTGTTTGATTGTTAATTTTTCCATGGTTTAAATTGTCAAAGACTTAAGTTGTTAAATCTGAAAGAAAAAGAAGAAATCATTAGATGCTTAAACTTAATTCATATCTAAAATTGGTCCAATTTATTAGAACACCCTATATAAATAGTGTAGATAATTATAAATCGTCATTTAGTATTATTTATTACTATTTCATTTAACGACAACATTGTAATAAGAACAACAAACATGAGGACAATAGTCTGAATATAAATAGTGTACATAATGATAACTCCACATCCTAGAAATTTAGAACACTTTATTTAATCTATGGGGGCAGACGGTTCTTGTTCTGCTGGCCATGTTTAAGGATATTGTCGGTAGTGGAAGGAGAACAGTCTTCCCTCATAGATAAAATAAAGGGTTCAATTCAGAATTCCCTGTAGGTTACTCAGATAAGACTTTCTAAATTACATCAGCAAAAATATGCTTGCATAAAGCAATTACGAAACAAAGGAGTATTCGGTATATTTACAATTACCTTTTTAAATAACTCAAAATCTTTTCATAACGGTTACTTTTAGTAATATGTCTAGTTTCAAATCACCACCTAAACTAAAAAAAGGAGCAGTATCAATTAAAAGTTATTGACATTGTTTGGACTGTTGTCCTCATCTTCACTGCCATATTCATGATATTACAGCTGGTGTACACTCCAGCCATCTTCTGTTGATTGGAATTTCAAACTGAGCCCTTTATTTTGTCTAGATTGCTCTAGTTTCACATGCCATGCCTCTTCACGATGTCTCATTTATCTCTCTTTGAGATAATTGGGACATCATGAAGACAAAAGTTGTATGCCAGTAAAAAAAAAATGCCCTCACCCTGCCTTATATTGATTAATCTTCTGTATAAGAAAGGCATAATCTCTTAAAGTTATATGTATGTTCCAGAAAAAGATAAGTGAACAAAAGGCTTTGTTTTCATTATTTGCATTGTTCTGACTGTTGTCCTCATCTTTATTGCCGTATTCACATTTCCATGAATTGGAGGTGACTGGATAAAAATCTCCTGAGCCGACCAAGGAATGAATACAATATGGGAATCTGTAATATACTAGAGCAAAGCAATAATAACAACAAAGTTGCAATATGAACTCTGGTAAAAAAAATTGGATTCTGAGGCATTAAGTTTATAAGTTCCAAAAATTCATACATTGATATCCTCAAGCACACATGGCTCAGTGGATAAAAGCATTGGTTGGATCTAGTGATCCAAAGAGTTAGGAGTTCAATACCTGGCTGCTACAGTGGTGAACAAGAATTTAGAGAGTTATCTGAAAGAGGGATGGCACACGGAACTAAAACAATCTGCCCTGATGGATGAAATAAAGGCTTCAGTTCAAAATTCCTGAAGAAGGCTGGAGTGTACAATGGCCGAAAGGTTGTGAATATGGCAATAAAGATGAGGACAACAGTTCGAACAGCGTAAATAATTACAATACCTCATCTCAGAAATATAGACAGATATTAAAAGGCTTTGTGTATGAAGAAATGTCAGCAATAAATTCACTAGAAATAAAAATGATTTTGATCACTTCTTTTATTATCAGAAGAGGATCCAAGCATTAATTTTGTTTCTTATCTGGTTGGAAAAAATAAATGACCATTTTACACCACAGATTACCAAATGTCATTACTCTTTTTGAACATATTAAGCATCATTAGAATCACCACCATGTTGCCAATGTTCCAGTCACGAATTTGTCCTATCGGGATAAAGCCTGGGATTATGTAAACAAATAAACTTTTCGAAGGCATTTTTGATCTGGTTCACATTAGTGTACACTTGCTGCCTCTCAGGCTCAGAAAAAAGTGGTAATTGATTGTGGAAATGTCAGATGAATATGAATTATGGAGCAGGACCTTTTTTTTTCTTTTAACAGTAAGTTTCACCCTGTACAAAGGCCTGGAGGGAGCCACTCAAGGTAGAGGGTTACATTAAGGGGTATTTATATGGATATGAGGGGAAGATAATGTTTAACTCTAGACTTGAACAGATTAAGGTTGTAATGATCGGGGAAAACAACCTCTTGGGAGTTTGGCAATGTCTAACTGCATCATTTGTTGCCTGATGCTTAATGAAGTGTTCTCAAGTCTTGGTTTTGAATTTTTTTTTCAACTTACCCAATGAATAAAATGTCTATTTTCCCAGATTTATTTGTATAATTAAGTTAGAATAAATACATCTAAGAATTAATTGTTATTAGCTTTTTGTGAGACTCAAGTTGAACTTAAGCTCTTGAGAGTTTTTGAGTGATAATTCAGTTGTATATTTTCTGGGATCATAGAATAAATCTTGGCAATATTTGATTCGGTTCTTTTTTTTTTTTTTTTTTTAAATAATTTAAAAAAAATTAATTTCTGGGATGAGGAGTTATTATTTATATTATTTACAGTTGGACAAATGTCCTCATCTTTGTTGTTATTATCATAACATTTTTGCCATAGTACCCTCTTTCTTCAGGTGTCTCTTGATTCGTGTTGGCTTTAGAGAATTTGCAACTGAAACCATTATTTAATTTACAGGGATAGATTGTCCTCATTCTGCAGTCCATATCTCATCTTGTTGTATTATAGTATTCATCTGTTATTGCTGACTCTGCTTCTACTGAATCTGAGTCTGTATTGCCCTGCTCATATATACAACTCACAATTGCAACATGATGAGATATCCCAAGACATAGACAGCAGAATGAGAATAATCTACCTCTATAGATTGAATAAAGGGTTCAGTTGAAAATTCTCTAGAGTGTTAACCTGAAAAAGTCCAGAGGGTACAACAGCTAAAAAGTTGTGATAACAACAAAGATCAGGATATTAGTACAACTGGAAATAATAATTAAGAATAGATGAAAAATTAGTCTGTATTTTGTGAGGTTTGGCTAAAATATGTTTAGTTGTATTATATACTTATAAGGTAAATATTAAAACCACATCTGTGCAATTCTGAATACAGATTCAGAATCAGTATATTCCGTTTAGTCAAGTACAGCATGATGTATATGATTAGCAAACTTCTACATTGGCTAAAACATAGGGATCAAAATAACAAAGATAAAGATAGTAGTCTGAATGGAATAAGTGCCAGACCAGAGTTTAATGAGCCAAGCACTAAAAAGTTGGGGGCATGAAACTTTTGTGATGTCAATGAATTCTCATTGTCAAATAGTAACCACCAAATAGGGATCTGTATAGTGATCAGTATAGAGAAGAGAATAGAGAATAGCGATCTGTATAGTGATCAGTATAGAGAAGAGAATAGAGAATAGCGATCTGTATAGTGATCAGTATAGAGAAGAGAATAGAGAATAGCGATCTGTATAGTGATCAGTATAGAGAAGAGAATAGAGAATAGCGATCTGTATAGTGATCAGTATAGAGAAGAGAATAGAGAATAGCGATCTGTATAGTGATCAGTATAGAGAAGAGAATAGAGAATAGCGATCTGTATAGTGATCAGTATAGAGAAGAGAATAGAGAATAGCGATCTGTATAGTGATCAGTATAGAGAAGAGAATAGAGAATAGCGATCTGTATAGTGATCAGTATAGAGAAGAGAATAGAGAATAGCGATCTGTATAGTAATAGAGGATAGACTAGAAATGGTGATCATTTAGACACCACGCTGATTCCCATATATATATTTCATTTTACATCATGTGATCTACTAATTCAAAATGGGATCGCCTGTGTTTGCTCTCTGGTGATCTGTGTTGAAACTCCAGTGTTGGCAATGACACTTTATTCCTATATAACAGAAACAAAGGATTCTTCTGCTTTATTTCTGATTCTTGCTGCTAAATGACCTGAACATTGATAAGCTGAAATGAAAATCTGGTTAATGATGATGCTTTATATAAGAAATTTGGACAATAAATAACAAGCCATGTAGGAATAAAAGCATGGACATTCACTGCTTCTTTTATAACTGATTTATCTTTTTATAAATCTTGCCATTCTGAAATCTCAGAAAACAAAAGTAAGGATTATATCCATGAAAAATGTCAAATATCAATTTTTGGAGTTTGTTTTCTAACAAAATTTTAGTTATATTTCTTAAGATTCTTTCAATGTTTAAGATTTGCTTTTTAATTTTACTATTTGTGTTTTGTTTCTTGTTTTTATAATGGTGACAATTTTTTTAATTGTCTTTCTGACATAAAAAAATAACGTTGTGACTCTAAACAAAAAGCTTTAAAAATCTGGGTTTTAGCAAAAAGAAAGCCTTCCTTTACCACTAAATCATAACTTGTTTTCAATAACAACAATCAAAGCAAAACAAAGTATTTGCTTATGCCAAAGTGGAAGTTTTTTCATTGGTTGAAAATTCTATTAACTTTTTGTATTCTCTTCAAAATTCCATTTTGTCTTTTTTACTAAAGAGATTAGCAATTCAAGTCTACCTTTTCTTGCCAGTGTTATTGAAATGAATGCAACCAGTTTTGAAATAAAAATAATTCATGAAAATTTAAACATCATTTAACAAACCCCAAAAACACCAAGCCAAGTTCACTTAGTCTTTTGTATTTCTTCAAGTGCTCAGATATCAAACTTTTATGAATTTTACGACTATTCATTATACACCGTGTTCTATTCAGTAAAAATTCTTTGCTTTTATTTATTTACAATGAATTATAAAAAAACTACTTGGATAATCATTAAGTTTATTCTTCTATATGTTATATCTCTTCAGGATGTGGGCTATCATGGCTCTCCACAACTTCCTTAGTTACCAAGAGAATTGTCTTTATAAGTTTGTTAAATAAAAAAAATTACTTAACTGTTAATTAATATCAGTGCTTCTATAGGGCAGTGAATGCGGGACCTTCACCTCACAGATGAAGAAGAGACTTGAAGCAACAGAAATGTGGTTCTACAGAAGAATGCTGAGAATACCATGGACTGAACATGTGAGCAATTATAAAGTTTTAGAGAAAATGGAAACAAAAAGGATACTTAACATCAGCTAGAGATAGTTGAAATTTCTAGGGCACATAATGAAGAAAGAAAGCTTGGAAAATTTGACACTCACAAGACATTGAAAACTAGAGGGATAGAGGAAAACAACACATAACCTACCTAACAAGTTTGTATAAATGGATGGCACAACAGGGTTTTTCTGAGATAACTAAAAGACAGAATTTACTAAAGGCTACAGAGGATTGGAAATTGGAGAGCCATGATGATGATCATCATCCTGAAGGGATATGGAATATAGAAGAAGAACCATTTACAATTATCCAGAAAAAAAAACTTATTCAAAGTAAACACTAAAATGTGTTCAACTGATATTGAGTGAAGAACATCAGGATGAACTCATTCTTTTTATGTTAATTACACATTTGTGCGTTTCAATAATTTTAATCACTATGAAAATATTTGTAGGTTTTCTTACTAAAAAAATGCTTTATTGTATTAAAAGACAAATAACATTTTGAAATGAAAAACAGGCATTTTGAATCTGCAGATCTTAATCCGTTACTGTCCGAATTTCTAAGGATGAGGAATCAGCATTGTTCACATTATTTACATTTGAACTAATGTCCTCATTTTTGTTGCCATATTCACAATACACTCTGGCCTTCTTCAGGTAATTCTTTATTTAAGGACACATGTCACAGCGTATAAAAGCTTTGGTTGGATCCAAGTGATTTGACCCAAAGATTGTGAGTTCAATACCTGGCTATGGCAGTGGTGAACAAAAACTTGGAGAGTTGAGTTAAAGGGAGATAACGGAGATATCCGGAATAGGCATGGCACATGGAACTAGAACAATCTACTCCAGTGGATGAGATAAAGGATTTAGTTCAAAATTCGAATCACCTGAAGAAGGCTGGCGCGTATAACAACTGAAACATTGTGAACATGACAGTAAGTTCGAACAATGTAAATAATGTAAATAATTGTTGTTGTTATTACAATGTTCTGGCTGTTATCTTTCAAGTTGATCCAGGTAAATTTAAGGGATTTCCAACACAACACTTTATTTAATCTTTGGAGATATATTGTTCTCATTTTATTTATCCATGTTGGGTGTCATGCATAAATGAGTTAATAGTCCTTTTTAGTATTGCTTAGTTATTAGTTGTTTTTTTTCCCCAGTCAAAAGATTGAATTGCCAATTACTATGCATGCAAATTCATGAACCACTGTTTTAATTCAATGAGACAGTCCTGAAGACTAACAACCTTAAAATTCTGGTTGCCTTGAAAATCTTCATTTGAAATCCAGACTTTTACCCTGCACAATGATTGCAGCCACTAAATAGAGACTGATATGTATTTACAAAATTTAATTATGTCTAGAACAAGGCCGCAGTAATGAGACATTCAATAATAATAAAACTCACTACACTAACAAGTTGGTTTGCATGATGAACTTGCTTTATGGTAGGTACTTGATAAACTCTAATTATTTTGCATAAATGACTTGGTACTTCTTTTATGTGCTGTGTCCGTTCAGGACATAGGCGATCATGGCTCTCCACTTCTTTCTGTTCCTTCTATCAATAAGTTTTGTCTTTTTGTTATTTCACCCAGGCCCTGTTCTGCCATCCACTTGCTTAAGCCCATTAAGTATGTCACACATTACTTTCTCTTGTCCTGCTTTCCCTCTATCCACCCTGGGAGTATCAGATTTCTGAAGCCTTCCTTTCACATTACATTTCCCAGAAATTTCAGCTGCCTCTTCCTGATAAGTATAAGTTTCTTCTTTGGATCCTCTCTAAAACATCATCATTGCTCACATATTTGATCCACAAAATCCTTAGCATCCTTCTGTAGAACCATACCCCTGTTGCCTCGAGTCACTTCTTCATCTTTGAGGAGATCATCCAACATTCACTGCCATAAAGGAGGACAGATGTCAAGTAGCAGCTCAGTACTCTTTGTTACCAAAGAAATCCTCCTGTCTCATAATACTCTGCCTAGCTTTTGGAATGTGTTTTTGGCCATTCTAATACATCTTTGGATCTCAGTGTTGCACTGTCCTCTATCAGAACACTTCCCAGATATTTAAATTTCTGCACCTGCTTGATTTTAGTATCCCTAACTTGTTATTCTCATTTCAGGCTCATCTTTTTGCTGATGGCCATGTATTCTGTCTTCTTGTAGTTTATGCTTAGTCTCTTCTCACTCTCCTTCGCTAACTTCTGTAGGAGGTTTTGTAGTTGTTTTTTTTTTCCATGTCTTCTATGAGCAGTGTGTCATCTGTGTATTTTATGTTAAGATTGTTGCTGGCAATTATGAATCCTGGTAGGATTTCCAGTTCTCTCAGAATTGCCTCACTGTATAGGTTGGATAGGTCTGGTGAGAAGACACATCCTTGTCTTACACACCTTTCTATATTTTATATCTGCTGAATCCATTTTTTATTTTTAAAAAAGGTGGTTTGCTGCCAGTATAGGTTTTTGATTATTCTTTCTCGAATATGTCAAGGTTGCTCAGCAGCTCTAACAGATCTTTGTGGCATGCTTTGTTGAATGCGTTTACGTAGTCTATAAAACACAGGTGCACATCCTTCTGAGCATGAATATTGCATTCCTTGTTCCGGTGTCTTTAATGAACCCACATTGTTTTGTCCTATCTCTGGCCCAATTCTGCTGTGATTCATCTGAATAGGGATGATGAGTTTTGTTATGTGGCTCATTAGGCTGATTGTTTGATGGAGTTTATATTCATTTACACCTGGTTTCTTAGGCAGTGCTATGAAAATAGATCTGTTTAGATCTTCCGGTATATCCCCACTGTTGTAGATTTCATTTATCATTTCCATAATCTTGTGTGTTGATGGCTTAAGGATAGGAACTCTGACTGACACTGAATCAGTCAGGTTTTGGTTCAAGCTCATCTATATCTTCCGTTCTTCTTTTAAAAGGGACGGTGGAGTAATGGATAGTGGGGAATTGGAGGGCTCAATTCGAATTCCAGTCTAATCCATTACATCCACTTATGTGCTAATACCCTTGGGAAAGGTATGAATCCTCCTCTTCTCCCCCCAGCTATGGGTAAATAGCAGGACAGACTGGGTTCTCTCGCCTTGGATGGCAACTGGTCTACCGCAGAAAGAAAGGGCAACCTAGTGTGGGGAAAAAATACATGATCGCCTACGCATGTATCACAACTGACTGACTGAATCTTATGATGTTGTTTGGAAATGTATTTTTTTTGTTTTTTGTTTTGGACTTGTTAGCTTAATATATATATTGGGTAAGTATTCCACTTTTGGAATGTTGGTGACTAAACCAGATACCCCACTCCATGTTCTTGCAAATGAGGCAGCTTGTTAGCTTGCCAGTAGGATGAAAAATAAGACCTAACAAAGGGCAGAAGAACTCTTGATGAGTCAACGTTCAGCTAACTAAAGGCAGTGTCTCCATAAACCACCATGAAGAAAGCAACAGGAAACCACTCCACTATTAATCCCAAGAAATATAATGGCAAATAATGCATACATTATGAAACCTAACAGTGTGAATGGGGTAGGTCTATGGGAATTAACTCCTTGCCTGGTAAGTACCAACATGTGCAACAGGTGTCACCTGTCATCCAGTGACTGCTAGCATAAGGGGATTAAAATTCCTTGGAACTTATCCCTTGCCTGGAAAGGAATGACAGGTGTCATTTGACCATTATTCAGTGACTGCTCACATCAAACAAAAAATAATTTCTAGTACATGGAATGATAGGATGTTGAACAACTGTGGCCAGTTAGAAAATGTAAAACAGGAGATGAGTAGGCTAAAAATCAACATCTTAAGTGTATGTGAAACTAGGTGGCCAAACAGATTTTGTCAGTGACAATAACAGGATTATATATTCAGCTCGAGAGAAAAATGATAGAAGAGTAGGATTAATACTAGATCAAGAATTCAAGAAATGCATTCTGGGATACTATCGATATTATCCAAAAGAATTCTGATAGTCAAGCTGAAAGGAAAGCTTTTCAATGTAGCTATCAAAATAGGGTATGCACCAACAGCACAAAGTAAGAAGAAATGAAATCTTTCTGCTCCATGCTAGACAATGCCAAGGCTCATTACAAATCACAAGATAATAGCCAAGACATGTTTCCAAGAACATCCAAGATGATTATGGACATTGAGAAGCCCAGGAGGAGAAACTAAAAACCAAATTGACTACGTAACTATCAACAAATGATTCAGGAAGCAATGGTTTACTGCAAAATCTACCTAAGTTGTGGAAGCAACCATTGCCCTGTTATATGTAGACTAAGAGTAAAAGCAACCAAAGAAGCCTAATGCAGCACCCAAATTATAATACAACAAACTCCTGAGCAACCTGAACCTGAAGGAAAAATATATAGACAGTGTGAAAAGAAGATACGAGGAACAAAGTGGAAATTCTAAATGGGACACACTAAGAAGAAGCTTTAGTGATATCAGCACATGTTATCATCCCAAAGGAAAATGTGTGATTGTTGTGAGCAAGATACATGACATCATGCCTGAAAACACCCACGCATTGCATGTGTATGGTGTCGCAGAGCAGTTGGAGGAAGGGAGAATTGGCGGAGTGTGCCTACGCATATGTAAAACTCTCCCACTCAACCAATCGGCTATTTGATGGAAGTGATTCTGGACAGTCAGTTATTGATTGGATAGAGAAGGTAGAATTGATATGCCAGTTTAGCGGCGTAAAGCATATTGAATGTGTGGTTCCTATGCATCTATCGGGTGGTGCATATGCAGTGTACCAGCAGCTGAGCAAAGAAAAGAAGAAAGACTTTACCTGCATCAAAAATGCTTTGTATACAGCATTTGCTCTGGACTCTGTTACAGCTTGGAAGCAATTTGTAGCATGCCATTTGTGCCCAGGTGAGACTGTCAATGTCTTTTTGGCCAAATTGCTTAAACTTTCAGTTCTTGTCGGTGGTATGTTTGTTAGAAGTCTGATGTGTGTGTTTATCGCCGGGTTGCCGGAGCATGTCGAGGAATTGCTCTGAGCCTCTTCCCACTTAGACGATATCGACATTTCACAAGTGCTAGCTCGAGCATGCACCATACTGAAGAAAAGTCCTGCAGATATTGAGCAAGTGGCGGTAGTTGCATGATCATCGCGTTGTCAGGCGAAAGAAGTTGATGTACCAACAAAATGCTATGTTTGCGGCAAGCCCAATCACTTGGCACATGACTGTCACTCACGGTGTGAAACATCAAGGAAAGAGAATGCTGGACCCCAAAGACCGGTCTTGTGCTATCGGTGTAAGCGGGAGGGACATATGGTTCGAAACTGTCTGGGAAATGGGCAGGGGGACGAGGCTTTGGTGCCAGCTTTATCCCCAGATCCTCTTTAAATAGAGCGCTATCTACAATGACTGTACAGATCTCCATACGCAAAGCATGCTGCCAGGTGAGGGAGAGAAAGGAGGTACACATCCTGACTGTAGATTGAAATACCCTTAGGTTCTGTGGAGTTGGAGTGGTCTGGCTTGGCATAAGCAAAAAACCCTCTATTGACATAGAAGCTCTGGTCGTGGATGAGGAATTACTCGGATTTGACTTGTTGCTTGGGCTGGACACAATCAAACAGCTGGGTGGAATGTCCATGACTAGCACCGGTGAGGTAAAATCTCCCCAATGTCACAAGCCAATCTGCACTGCCATCACCGTCAACGAGTCTGATTTCCAAGCAGAGTTTGACACTAACAGACTGATATGGATCGCATCGTAGAAGTGGTCCGGTGCCCAGCTGCCAGTTACGTTAAAAAACAGGCTGTAAGAATATCCTACTCCTGAGCACCTTCAGGCTGTGTACAGCTGAGAGCTTCAAACTTGGATACAAAATGGCTGGCTGCTTCCATACCCCGAAGATGTACTTGCGTCCCCAAAGGGTATGATTCCTTTAATGGCCGTCCTACAGGAAAACAAACAAAAGGTTCGGCCCGTCATGGACTACTGTGAGCTCAATGAGCATGTAGATGCATACACTGCCAGCACAGATGTATGTGCACACAAATTAAGGGAGTGGCAGCAGCAACGTTCAGATGTCGCTGTGTTGGACTTGTGCTGGGCCTATTTGCAAGTTCACATTGAGAAGTCCTTGTGGCCATTCCAGACAGTAGAAATCAAGGGGAAAAGATACTGCCTCACTCGCTTGGGATTTGGGCTTAATGTGGCATCCCTGATAATGCGGTTCATTGTTAACACTGTGGTTGCACAAGATGAGAACATCAGCGAAGCTACATCTTCATACATTGACAATGAATTTGTCAATGAGAACATATGTCCTGCATCCCACATAAAAAATCCCCTTGAGAAGTTTGTGCAAGGCCCCAGAGCATTTATGGAGTGGCACGCACATGTTGCGATTGCACATCTGGGAGCAGCGCAACAAGCTTCAGTGGAGTCATGGAAGTAAGCTGCTGACGTTGCCCAATGTACTAACACGTCGAAATATTTTCTCTGTGTGTGGGAAATTGATGGGACATTTTTTGGTGTGCAGCTGGCTATGTGCTGCAACTGCATTCATAAAGCATACAGCAAATGCTGTGACAACTGCATGGGACGATAAAGCACGAGACCCCCTCCTGAGTGGGATGTTGACAGACGTTTTTGCCAGAGTGGCATAAACAGATCCAGCACATGGAGACTGGTGTGTTGATGAACAGGACATTACGGTATGGGTGGATGCAAGCTCATTAACCACTGGTGTCATCATTGAGAGCGGTGGAGCTGTGACTGAAGATGCTAGTTGTCTGTGACCAATGAGTGAGGATAAGCACATCAACTTGGCAGAACTCGACGCAGTGCTGCGTGGCATCAACCTAACACTGCAGTGGAAAGCAAAGGTGATTCACCTGAAGACAGACTCGGCATGCATGCATCACTGGGTCTCGGACACATTGTCCGGAAAGTCGAGGGTACGAACCAAGGCTGCCACCAAGATGCTGGTCAGGCACGGGCTCGGCACACTTCAACATCTGGCCTCAGAATATGAGCTGAAGATTGATGTGGCATTGGTTAAATCTCATGATAACTGGGCTGATAAGCTCACTAGAGTGCCACAGCGATGGCTGGATGATATTCAGAAAGAGATGGAACTTGTAGAACAGGCATGTGCTGTGGCTGCAGAACGTGAGGAGTCTGCTTGTATACAAGCCATTCATCAGTCTGGTGTGAAGCGCACACTGTACTTTGCAAAATTGGTTATCCCTGGAGTTTCCAGAGCAGCTGTTTGGGTAGTAGTCAGGGATCGTAGGGAATGTCAATCCATAGATCCTGCCCCAGTGCATTGGAAGCCAGACAGGCTTTCTGTACACGACAATTGGAGCAGAGTGGGAATGGATGTGACCCATTTCAGGGGCCAGCACTACCTAACACTGATAGACTGTGGTCCTAGTTGGCTTGCTATTAGGAGGCCATTGCAGCACCAAGACTCCACCAATATTATTTGGCAGTTGGAGACAATCTTTTTGGAAAGAGGACCGCTGATTGAACTACTTGCCAACAATGCTGCTGTGTTTAGTGGGGAAAGATTCACAAGACTTGCAAAGAAATAGGGCGTTCGGATAAGATACTGATGCACCCATGTGCCATTGGGGAATGGGATAGTAGAAAGATCCTACCACACGATAAAGCACATCACCGTGAGAACACAATGCTCTCTTATGGAGGCAGTATACTGGCATAATATGACACCACAGGATGACATCACTACTTCAACAGTACCAGCCAACTTAATTTATACCTACCACACTCACGTGAAGGGCATTGATACCATTGATATGCCTGAACATACACTACATGAGATGTTGTTTGGGTGAAGAGACCACATGGGCAGTGTACAACAAGGTTCAAGAAGGGGAAAGTGATGAAAGTCTATAGCCCTCATTCAGTTCTTGTAGACGGAGTACCATGCCATGTAAAAGATGTTTGCCCGGTGCGTGGGGTGGAGACTACCAGCAGCCATGATACCACCTCAGATGAAGAGACCTCTATGGTGTATGAGGGGCAGATGCAGGAAGACACAACTTCAACAGAAAGTGCAAGTGGCATCCTCGAATGAGATCAACTCAGTGATATGGCAGAGGAAAGTACAACTGAGGAAATAACCGAGCCCGCTCCATGGAGACAAAGTAGCAGGATAAAATGACCCGCACCATGCTGCCATTTGTGTGATCCTCAGATCAGGGAGGAGTGTGATCGTTGTGAGAAAGATACATGACATCATACCTGAAAACATCCACACATTGCATGTGTATGGTGTCACAGAGCAGTTGGAGGAAGGGAGAATTGGCAGTGGGGGCCGCGGGAGCCAACGAGGATGCTGAGAGATGACTGCCCTGTTCCAGCAGGTCCTTTTTGGTGTGATGGCTACAGAATGGATCAGGAAGAAAAAATGAATGGATCATTGATGAGATTCTCAAAATGATGCAAAGGAGACAGAAAACTCTGTCAAGATACAAAATATAGAAAACTATGTAATGAAATAAATAAATAAAATATAGAAAACTATGTAATGAAATAACAACCAAATGCAGACATGCTAAAGAAGAGTGGCGAAACGAAAAAAATGTACAAAAATAGAGAGATTGACAAAGGAGATATGCATAAACAGAACTAACAGGACAGAAGACATACTCGCTAACAGGCTGCATAAAATCCAAGGATGGAATTCTCATATTATGAAAGAAAAAATTCTTCAGCACTGGAATGAATATATTGGAGAACCCTTTGACGAAAGAGAACAACTGACAATACACAGAATTTTTGATGGGTCTGAAATTGTAAAAACTGAAGTAGAAGCTGTACTGGCCAAATTGAACAGAATCAAGGTGGCAGGGCCAGACAAATTTGTAACAGAGATGCTGACAGCCTTAGATGATTTTGACATAGACTTGGTAATTAAATGATCTAAAACACATAAATGATAAACACAAAATCTCAAAAATTTGCTCATCTCTGCTTCACTATTTTAAAAAAATATATGCTGAAAGGTTTTTTGTCCCAGCCACATCCCAAAATCTAAACAATAATTGGAATTTCTCTTTCATGGCCTAATCATCTCTCACTTTCCCTCTTTGTCTTGGTCTTTACAAGTATATCATTCTTTCTGTTGGCTTTTACAACTGTCTCAATTGGCCTTTATATATATATCCCTCTCTTAGTCTTTACATGTCTCTCTCTCTCTCTTAGTCTTTACATGTCTCTCTCTCTCTCTTAGTCTTTACATGTCTCTCTCTCTCTCTCTTAGTCTTTACATGTCTCTCTCTCTCTCTCTTAGTCTTTACATGTCTCTCTCTCTCTCTCTTAGTCTTTACATGTCTCTCTCTCTCTCTCTTAGTCTTTACATGTCTCTCTCTCTCTCTCTTAGTCTTTACATGTCTCTCTCTCTCTCTCTTAGTC
>CAXIWW010000839.1:0-53974 GCA_964036315.1 Acanthosepion esculentum | reverse complement strand
TCTTTCTTTTCTTTCCTTTTCTTTTCTTTATTTCTTTCTTTTCTTTGCTTTCTCTCTTTTCTTTCCTTTTCTTTCTTTATTTCTTTCTTTTCTTTGCTTTCTCTCTTTTCTTTCCTTTTCTTTCTTTCTTTCTTTTCTTTCCTTTTCTTTTCTTTATTTCTTTCTTTTCTTTGCTTTCTCTCTTTTCTTTCCTTTTCTTTCTTTATTTCTTTCTTTTCTTTGCTTTCTCTCTTTTCTTTCCTTTTCTTTCTTTCTCTCTTTTCTTTCCTTTTCTTTCTTTATTTCTTTCTTTTCTTTGCTTTCTCTCTTTTCTTTCCTTTTCTTTCTTTCTCTCTTTTCTTTCCTTTTCTTTCTTTATTTCTTTCTTTTCTTTGCTTTCTCTCTTTTCTTTCCTTTTCTTTCTTTCTCTCTTTTCTTTCCTTTTCTTTCTTTCTTTCTTTCTTTTCTTTGCTTTCTCTCTTTTCTTTCCTTTTCTTTCTTTCTTTCTTTTCTTTCCTTTTCTTTCTTTCTTTTCTTTGCTTTCTCTCTTTTCTTTCCTTTTCTTTCTTTCTTTCTTTTCTTTCCTTTTCTTTTCTTTATTTCTTTCTTTTCTTTGCTTTCTCTCTTTTCTTTCCTTTTCTTTCTTTATTTCTTTCTTTTCTTTGCTTTCTCTCTTTTCTTTCCTTTTCTTTCTTTCTTTCTTTTCTTTCCTTTTCTTTTCTTTATTTCTTTCTTTTCTTTGCTTTCTCTCTTTTCTTTCCTTTTCTTTCTTTATTTCTTTTCTTTGCTTTCTCTCTTTTCTTTCCTTTTCTTTCTTTCTTTCTTTTCTTTCCTTTTCTTTCTTTATTTCTTTCTTTTCTTTGCTTTCTCTCTTTTCTTTCCTTTTCTTTCTTTCTTTCTTTTCTTTCCTTTCTTTCTTTCTTTTCTTTGCTTTCTCTCTTTTCTTTCCTTTTCTTTCTTTCTTTCTTTTCTTTCCTTTTCTTTTCTTTATTTCTTTCTTTTCTTTGCTTTCTCTCTTTTCTTTCCTTTTCTTTCTTTATTTCTTTCTTTTCTTTGCTTTCTCTCTTTTCTTTCCTTTTCTTTCTTTCTTTCTTTCTTTTCTTTGCTTTCTCTCTTTTCTTTCCTTTTCTTTCTTTATTTCTTTCTTTTCTTTGCTTTCTCTCTTTTCTTTCCTTTTCTTTCTTTATTTCTTTCTTTTCTTTGCTTTCTCTCTTTTCTTTCCTTTTCTTTCTTTATTTCTTTTCTTTGCTTTCTCTCTTTTCTTTCCTTTTCTTTCTTTCTTTCTTTTCTTTCCTTTTCTTTCTTTATTTCTTTCTTTTCTTTGCTTTCTCTCTTTTCTTTCCTTTTCTTTCTTTCTTTCTTTTCTTTCCTTTTCTTTTCTTTATTTCTTTCTTTTCTTTGCTTTCTCTCTTTTCTTTCCTTTTCTTTCTTTATTTCTTTTCTTTGCTTTCTCTCTTTTCTTTCCTTTTCTTTCTTTCTTTCTTTTCTTTCCTTTTCTTTCTTTATTTCTTTCTTTTCTTTGCTTTCTCTCTTTTCTTTCCTTTTCTTTCTTTCTTTCTTTTCTTTCCTTTACTTTCTTTCTTTTCTTTGCTTTCTCTCTTTTCTTTCCTTTTCTTTCTTTCTTTCTTTTCTTTCCTTTTCTTTTCTTTATTTCTTTCTTTTCTTTGCTTTCTCTCTTTTCTTTCCTTTTCTTTCTTTATTTCTTTTCTTTGCTTTCTCTCTTTTCTTTCCTTTTCTTTCTTTCTTTCTTTTCTTTCCTTTTCTTTCTTTATTTCTTTCTTTTCTTTGCTTTCTCTCTTTTCTTTCCTTTTCTTTCTTTCTTTCTTTTCTTTCCTTTCCTTTTCTTTCTTTTCTTTGCTTTCTCTCTTTTCTTTCCTTTTCTTTCTTTATTTCTTTCTTTTCTTTGCTTTCTCTCTTTTCTTTCCTTTTCTTTCTTTCTTTCTTTTCTTTCCTTTTCTTTCTTTCTTTTCTTTGCTTTCTCTCTTTTCTTTCCTTTTCTTTCTTTCTTTCTTTTCTTTCCTTTTCTTTCTTTCTTTTCTTTCCTTTTCTTTCTTTCTTTCTTTTCTTTGCTTTCTCTCTTTTCTTTCCTTTTCTTTCCTTTTCTTTCTTTCTTTCTTTTCTTTGCTTTATTTCTTTCTTTTCTTTGCTTTCTCTCTTTTCTTTCCTTTTCTTTCTTTATTTCTTTCTTTTCTTTGCTTTCTCTCTTTTCTTTCCTTTTCTTTCTTTCTTTCTTTTCTTTGCTTTCTCTCTTTTCTTTCCTTTTCTTTCTTTCTTTCTTTTCTTTCCTTTTCTTTCTTTATTTCTTTCTTTTCTTTGCTTTCTCTCTTTTCTTTCCTTTTCTTTCTTTCTTTCTTTTCTTTCCTTTTCTTTTCTTTCTTTTCTTTGCTTTCTCTCTTTTCTTTCCTTTTCTTTCTTTATTTCTTTCTTTTCTTTGCTTTCTCTCTTTTCTTTCCTTTTCTTTCTTTCTTTCTTTTCTTTCCTTTTCTTTCTTTCTTTTCTTTGCTTTCTCTCTTTTCTTTCCTTTTCTTTCTTTCTTTCTTTTCTTTCCTTTTCTTTCTTTCTTTTCTTTGCTTTCTCTCTTTTCTTTCCTTTTCTTTCTTTCTTTCTTTTCTTTCCTTTTCTTTCTTTCTTTTCTTTGCTTTCTCTCTTTTCTTTCCTTTTCTTTCTTTCTTTCTTTTCTTTCCTTTTCTTTCTTTCTTTTCTTTGCTTTCTCTCTTTTCTTTCCTTTTCTTTCTTTCTTTCTTTTCTTTCCTTTTCTTTCTTTCTTTTCTTTGCTTTCTCTCTTTTCTTTCCTTTTCTTTCTTTCTTTCTTTTCTTTCCTTTTCTTTCTTTCTTTTCTTTGCTTTCTCTCTTTTCTTTCCTTTTCTTTCTTTCTTTCTTTTCTTTCCTTTTCTTTCTTTCTTTTCTTTGCTTTCTCTCTTTTCTTTCCTTTTCTTTCTTTCTTTCTTTTCTTTCCTTTTCTTTCTTTCTTTTCTTTGCTTTCTCTCTTTTCTTTCCTTTTCTTTCTTTCTCTCTTTTCTTTCCTTTTCTTTCTTTATTTCTCTCTTTTCTTTCCTTTTCTTTCTTTCTTTCTTTTCTTTGCTTTCTCTCTTTTCTTTCCTTTTCTTTCTTTCTCTCTTTTCTTTCCTTTTCTTTCTTTATTTCTTTCTTTTCTTTGCTTTTTCTCTTTTCTTTCCTTTTCTTTCTTTCTTTCTTTTCTTTCCTTTTCTTTCTTTCTTTTCTTTGCTTTCTCTCTTTTCTTTCCTTTTCTTTCTTTATTTCTTTCTTTTCTTTGCTTTCTCTCTTTTCTTTCCTTTTCTTTCTTTCTTTCTTTTCTTTCCTTTTCTTTCTTTCTTTTCTTTGCTTTCTCTCTTTTCTTTCCTTTTCTTTCTTTCTTTCTTTTCTTTCCTTTTCTTTCTTTCTTTTCTTTGCTTTCTCTCTTTTCTTTCCTTTTCTTTCTTTCTTTCTTTTCTTTCCTTTTCTTTCTTTCTTTTCTTTGCTTTCTCTCTTTTCTTTCCTTTTCTTTATTTCTCTCTTTTCTTTCCTTTTCTTTCTTTATTTCTCTCTTTTCTTTCCTTTTCTTTCTTTCTTTCTTTTCTTTGCTTTCTCTCTTTTCTTTCCTTTTCTTTCTTTCTCTCTTTTCTTTCCTTTTCTTTCTTTATTTCTCTCTTTTCTTTCCTTTTCTTTCTTTCTTTCTTTTCTTTGCTTTCTGTCTTTTCTTTCCTTTTCTTTCTTTCTTTCTTTTCTTTCCTTTTCTTTCTTTATTTCTTTCTTTTCTTTCCTTTTCTTTCTTTCTTTCTTTTCTTTGCTTTCTCTCTTTTCTTTCCTTTTCTTTCTTTCTCTCTTTTCTTTCCTTTTCTTTTCTTTATTTCTTTCTTTTCTTTGCTTTCTCTCTTTTCTTTCCTTTTCTTTCTTTATTTCTTTCTTTTCTTTGCTTTCTCTCTTTTCTTTCCTTTTCTTTCTTTCTTTCTTTTCTTTCCTTTTCTTTCTTTATTTCTTTCTTTTCTTTGCTTTTTCTCTTTTCTTTCCTTTTCTTTCTTTCTTTCTTTTCTTTCCTTTTCTTTCTTTCTTTTCTTTGCTTTCTCTCTTTTCTTTCCTTTTCTTTCTTTATTTCTTTCTTTTCTTTGCTTTCTCTCTTTTCTTTCCTTTTCTTTCTTTCTTTCTTTTCTTTCCTTTTCTTTCTTTCTTTTCTTTGCTTTCTCTCTTTTCTTTCCTTTTCTTTCTTTCTTTCTTTTCTTTCCTTTTCTTTCTTTCTTTTCTTTGCTTTCTCTCTTTTCTTTCCTTTTCTTTCTTTCTTTCTTTTCTTTCCTTTTCTTTCTTTCTTTTCTTTGCTTTCTCTCTTTTCTTTCCTTTTCTTTCTTTCTTTCTTTTCTTTCCTTTTCTTTCTTTCTTTTCTTTGCTTTCTCTCTTTTCTTTCCTTTTCTTTCTTTCTTTCTTTTCTTTCCTTTTCTTTCTTTCTTTTCTTTGCTTTCTCTCTTTTCTTTCCTTTTCTTTCTTTCTCTCTTTTCTTTCCTTTTCTTTCTTTATTTCTCTCTTTTCTTTCCTTTTCTTTCTTTCTTTCTTTTCTTTGCTTTCTCTCTTTTCTTTCCTTTTCTTTCTTTCTCTCTTTTCTTTCCTTTTCTTTCTTTATTTCTCTCTTTTCTTTCCTTTTCTTTCTTTCTTTCTTTTCTTTGCTTTCTGTCTTTTCTTTCCTTTTCTTTCTTTCTTTCTTTTCTTTCCTTTTCTTTCTTTATTTCTTTCTTTTCTTTCCTTTTCTTTCTTTCTTTCTTTTCTTTGCTTTCTCTCTTTTCTTTCCTTTTCTTTCTTTCTCTCTTTTCTTTCCTTTTCTTTCTTTATTTCTTTCTTTTCTTTCCTTTTCTTTCTTTCTTTCTTTTCTTTGCTTTCTCTCTTTTCTTTCCTTTTCTTTCTTTCTCTCTTTTCTTTCCTTTTCTTTCTTTATTTCTCTCTTTTCTTTCCTTTTCTTTCTTTCTTTCTTTTCTTTGCTTTCTCTCTTTTCTTTCCTTTTCTTTCTTTCTTTCTTTTCTTTCCTTTTCTTTCTTTATTTCTCTCTTTTCTTTCCTTTTCTTTCTTTCTTTCTTTTCTTTGCATTCTCTCTTTTCTTTCCTTTTCTTTCTTTCTTTCTTTTCTTTCCTTTTCTTTCTTTATTTCTTTCTTTTCTTTCCTTTTCTTTCTTTCTTTCTTTTCTTTGCTTTCTCTCTTTTCTTTCCTTTTCTTTCTTTCTCTCTTTTCTTTCCTTTTCTTTCTTTATTTCTCTCTTTTCTTTCCTTTTCTTTCTTTCTTTCTTTTCTTTGCTTTCTCTCTTTTCTTTCCTTTTCTTTCTTTCTTTCTTTTCTTTCCTTTTCTTTCTTTATTTCTCTCTTTTCTTTCCTTTTCTTTCTTTCTTTCTTTTCTTTGCATTCTCTCTTTTCTTTCCTTTTCTTTCTTTCTTTCTTTTCTTTCCTTTTCTTTCTTTATTTCTTTCTTTTCTTTCCTTTTCTTTCTTTCTTTCTTTTCTTTGCTTTCTCTCTTTTCTTTCCTTTTCTTTCTTTCTTTCTTTTCTTTCCTTTTCTTTCTTTCTTTGCTTTGCTTTCTCTCTTTTCTTTCCTTTTCTTTCTTTATTTCTTTCTTTTCTTTGCTTTCTCTCTTTTCTTTCCTTTTCTTTCTTTATTTCTTTCTTTTCTTTGCTTTCTCTCTTTTCTTTCCTTTTCTTTCTTTATTTCTTTGTTTTCTTTGCTTTCTCTCTTTTCTTTCCTTTTCTTTCTTTATTTCTTTGTTTTCTTTGCTTTCTCTCTTTTCTTTCCTTTTCTTTCTTTATTTCTTTCTTTTCTTTGCTTTCTCTCTTGTCTTTCCTTTTCTTTCTTTATTTCTTTGTTTTCTTTGCTTTCTCTCTTTTCTTTCCTTTTCTTTCTTTCTCTCTTTTCTTTCCTTTTCTTTCTTTATTTCTTTTCTTTCCTTTTCTTTCTTTATTTCTTTCTTTTCTTTGCTTTTCTTTCTTTCTTTCTTTTCTTTGCTTTCTCTCTTTTCTTTCCTTTTCTTTCTTTCTTTCTTTTCTTTCCTTTTCTTTCTTTCTTTTCTTTGCTTTCTCTCTTTTCTTTCCTTTTCTTTCTTTATTTCTTTTCTTTCCTTTTCTTTCTTTCTTTTCTTTGCTTTCTCTCTTTTCTTTCCTTTTCTTTCTTTATTTCTTTTCTTTCCTTTTCTTTCTTTATTTCTTTCTTTTCTTTCCTTTTCTTTCTTTCTTTCTTTTCTTTGCTTTCTCTCTTTTCTTTCCTTTTCTTTCTTTCTTTCTTTTCTTTCCTTTTCTTTCTTTCTTTTCTTTGCTTTCTCTCTTTTCTTTCCTTTTCTTTCTTTATTTCTTTTCTTTCCTTTTCTTTCTTTATTTCTTTCTTTTCTTTCCTTTTCTTTCTTTCTTTCTTTTCTTTGCTTTCTCTCTTTTCTTTCCTTTTCTTTCTTTCTTTCTTTTCTTTGCTTTCTCTCTTTTCTTTCCTTTTCTTTCTTTCTTTCTTTTCTTTGCTTTCTCTCTTTTCTTTCCTTTTCTTTCTTTCTTTCTTTTCTTTGCTTTCTCTCTTTTCTTTCCTTTTCTTTTCTTTCTTTCTTTCTTTTCTTTGCGTTCTCTCTTTTCTTTCCTTTTCTTTCTTTCTTTCTTTTCTTTCCTTTTCTTTCTTTCTTTTCTTTGCTTTCTCTCTTTTCTTTCCTTTTCTTTCTTTCTTTCTTTTCTTTCCTTTTCTTTCTTTCTTTTCTTTGCTTTCTCTCTTTTCTTTCCTTTTCTTTCTTTATTTCTTTTCTTTGCTTTCTCTCTTTTCTTTCCTTTTCTTTCTTTCTTTCTTTTCTTTGCTTTCTCTCTTTTCTTTCCTTTTCTTTCTTTCTTTCTTTTCTTTCCTTTTCTTTCTTTATTTCTTTCTTTTCTTTGCTTTCTCTCTTTTCTTTCCTTTTCTTTCTTTCTTTCTTTTCTTTCCTTTTCTTTCTTTATTTCTTTCTTTTCTTTGCTTTCTCTCTTTTCTTTCCTTTTCTTTCTTTCTTTCTTTTCTTTCCTTTTCTTTCTTTATTTCTTTCTTTTCTTTCCTTTTCTTTCTTTCTTTCTTTTCTTTGCTTTCTCTCTTTTCTTTCCTTTTCTTTCTTTCTTTCTTTTCTTTGCTTTCTCTCTTTTCTTTCCTTTTCTTTCTTTCTTTCTTTTCTTTGCTTTCTCTCTTTTCTTTCCTTTTCTTTCTTTCTTTCTTTTCTTTGCTGTCTCTCTTTTCTTTCCTTTTCTTTTCTTTCTTTCTTTACTTTGCTTTCTCTCTTTTCTTTCCTTTTCTTTCTTTATTTCTTTCTTTTCTTTGCTTTCTCTCTTTTCTTTCCTTTTCTTTCTTTCTTTCTTTTCTTTCCTTTTCTTTCTTTCTTTTCTTTGCTTTCTCTCTTTTCTTTCCTTTCTTTCTTTATTTCTTTTCTTTCTTTCTTTTCTTTGCTTTCTCTCTTTTCTTTCCTTTTCTTTCTTTCTTTCTTTTCTTTCCTTTTCTTTCTTTCTTTTCTTTGCTTTCTCTCTTTTCTTTCCTTTTCTTTCTTTATTTCTTTTCTTTCCTTTTCTTTCTTTCTTTCTTTCTTTTCTTTCCTTTTCTTTCTTTCTTTCTTTTCTTTGCTTTCTCTCTTTTCTTTCCTTTTCTTTCTTTCTTTCTTTTCTTTGCTTTCTCTCTTTTCTTTCCTTTTCTTTCTTTCTTTCTTTTCTTTCCTTTTCTTTCTTTCTTTCTTTCTTTTCTTTGCTTTCTCTCTTTTCTTTCCTTTTCTTTCTTTCTTTCTTTTCTTTCCTTTTCTTTTCTTTATTTCTTTCTTTTCTTTGCTTTCTCTCTTTTCTTTCCTTTTCTTTCTTTCTTTCTTTTCTTTCCTTTTCTTTCTTTCTTTTCTTTGCTTTCTCTCTTTTCTTTCCTTTTCTTTCTTTATTTCTTTTCTTTCCTTTTCTTTCTTTATTTCTTTCTTTTCTTTCCTTTTCTTTTCTTTCTTTCTTTACTTTGCTTTCTCTCTTTTCTTTCCTTTTCTTTCTTTATTTCTTTCTTTTCTTTGCTTTCTCTCTTTTCTTTCCTTTTCTTTCTTTCTTTCTTTTCTTTCCTTTTCTTTCTTTCTTTTCTTTGCTTTCTCTCTTTTCTTTCCTTTTCTTTCTTTATTTCTTTTCTTTCCTTTTCTTTCTTTATTTCTTTCTTTTCTTTCCTTTTCTTTCTTTCTTTCTTTTCTTTGCTTTCTCTCTTTTCTTTCCTTTTCTTTCTTTCTTTCTTTTCTTTGCTTTCTCTCTTTTCTTTCCTTTTCTTTCTTTCTTTCTTTTCTTTCCTTTTCTTTCTTTCTTTCTTTCTTTTCTTTGCTTTCTCTCTTTTCTTTCCTTTTCTTTCTTTATTTCTTTTCTTTCCTTTTCTTTCTTTCTTTCTTTCTTTTCTTTGCTTTCTCTCTTTTCTTTCCTTTTCTTTCTTTCTTTCTTTTCTTTGCTGTCTCTCTTTTCTTTCCTTTTCTTTTCTTTCTTTCTTTACTTTGCTTTCTCTCTTTTCTTTCCTTTTCTTTCTTTATTTCTTTCTTTTCTTTGCTTTCTCTCTTTTCTTTCCTTTTCTTTCTTTCTTTCTTTTCTTTCCTTTTCTTTCTTTCTTTTCTTTGCTTTCTCTCTTTTCTTTCCTTTTCTTTCTTTATTTCTTTTCTTTCCTTTTCTTTCTTTATTTCTTTCTTTTCTTTCCTTTTCTTTCTTTCTTTCTTTTCTTTGCTTTCTCTCTTTTCTTTCCTTTTCTTTCTTTCTTTCTTTTCTTTGCTTTCTCTCTTTTCTTTCCTTTTCTTTCTTTCTTTCTTTTCTTTGCTTTCTCTCTTTTCTTTCCTTTTCTTTCTTTCTTTCTTTTCTTTGCTTTCTCTCTTTTCTTTCCTTTTCTTTCTTTCTTTCTTTACTTTGCTTTCTCTTTTTTCTTTCCTTTTCTTTTCTTTCTTTCTTTTCTTTGCTTTCTCTCTTTTCTTTCCTTTTCTTTCTTTATTTCTTTCTTTTCTTTGCTTTCTCTCTTTTCTTTCCTTTTCTTTCTTTCTTTCTTTTCTTTCCTTTTCTTTCTTTCTTTTCTTTGCTTTCTCTCTTTTCTTTCCTTTTCTTTCTTTCTTTCTTTTCTTTCCTTTTCTTTCTTTCTTTTCTTTGCTTTCTCTCTTTTCTTTCCTTTTCTTTCTTTATTTCTTTTCTTTCCTTTTCTTTCTTTATTTCTTTCTTTTCTTTGCTTTCTCTCTTTTCTTTCCTTTTCTTTCTTTCTTTCTTTTCTTTCCTTTTCTTTCTTTATTTCTTTCTTTTCTTTCCTTTTCTTTCTTTCTTTCTTTTCTTTGCTTTCTCTCTTTTCTTTCCTTTTCTTTCTTTCTTTCTTTTCTTTGCTTTCTCTCTTTTCTTTCCTTTTCTTTCTTTCTTTCTTTTCTTTGCTTTCTCTCTTTTCTTTCCTTTTCTTTCTTTCTTTCTTTTCTTTGCTTTCTCTCTTTTCTTTCCTTTTCTTTCTTTCTTTCTTTTCTTTGCTGTCTCTCTTTTCTTTCCTTTTCTTTTCTTTCTTTCTTTACTTTGCTTTCTCTCTTTTCTTTCCTTTTCTTTCTTTATTTCTTTCTTTTCTTTGCTTTCTCTCTTTTCTTTCCTTTTCTTTCTTTCTTTCTTTTCTTTCCTTTTCTTTCTTTCTTTTCTTTGCTTTCTCTCTTTTCTTTCCTTTCTTTCTTTATTTCTTTTCTTTCTTTCTTTTCTTTGCTTTCTCTCTTTTCTTTCCTTTTCTTTCTTTCTTTCTTTTCTTTCCTTTTCTTTCTTTCTTTTCTTTGCTTTCTCTCTTTTCTTTCCTTTTCTTTCTTTATTTCTTTTCTTTCCTTTTCTTTCTTTCTTTCTTTCTTTTCTTTCCTTTTCTTTCTTTCTTTCTTTTCTTTGCTTTCTCTCTTTTCTTTCCTTTTCTTTCTTTCTTTCTTTTCTTTGCTTTCTCTCTTTTCTTTCCTTTTCTTTCTTTCTTTCTTTTCTTTCCTTTTCTTTCTTTCTTTCTTTCTTTTCTTTGCTTTCTCTCTTTTCTTTCCTTTTCTTTCTTTCTTTCTTTTCTTTCCTTTTCTTTTCTTTATTTCTTTCTTTTCTTTGCTTTCTCTCTTTTCTTTCCTTTTCTTTCTTTCTTTCTTTTCTTTCCTTTTCTTTCTTTCTTTTCTTTGCTTTCTCTCTTTTCTTTCCTTTTCTTTCTTTATTTCTTTTCTTTCCTTTTCTTTCTTTATTTCTTTCTTTTCTTTCCTTTTCTTTTCTTTCTTTCTTTACTTTGCTTTCTCTCTTTTCTTTCCTTTTCTTTCTTTATTTCTTTCTTTTCTTTGCTTTCTCTCTTTTCTTTCCTTTTCTTTCTTTCTTTCTTTTCTTTCCTTTTCTTTCTTTCTTTTCTTTGCTTTCTCTCTTTTCTTTCCTTTTCTTTCTTTATTTCTTTTCTTTCCTTTTCTTTCTTTATTTCTTTCTTTTCTTTCCTTTTCTTTCTTTCTTTCTTTTCTTTGCTTTCTCTCTTTTCTTTCCTTTTCTTTCTTTCTTTCTTTTCTTTGCTTTCTCTCTTTTCTTTCCTTTTCTTTCTTTCTTTCTTTTCTTTCCTTTTCTTTCTTTCTTTCTTTCTTTTCTTTGCTTTCTCTCTTTTCTTTCCTTTTCTTTCTTTATTTCTTTTCTTTCCTTTTCTTTCTTTCTTTCTTTCTTTTCTTTGCTTTCTCTCTTTTCTTTCCTTTTCTTTCTTTCTTTCTTTTCTTTGCTGTCTCTCTTTTCTTTCCTTTTCTTTTCTTTCTTTCTTTACTTTGCTTTCTCTCTTTTCTTTCCTTTTCTTTCTTTATTTCTTTCTTTTCTTTGCTTTCTCTCTTTTCTTTCCTTTTCTTTCTTTCTTTCTTTTCTTTCCTTTTCTTTCTTTCTTTTCTTTGCTTTCTCTCTTTTCTTTCCTTTTCTTTCTTTATTTCTTTTCTTTCCTTTTCTTTCTTTATTTCTTTCTTTTCTTTCCTTTTCTTTCTTTCTTTCTTTTCTTTGCTTTCTCTCTTTTCTTTCCTTTTCTTTCTTTCTTTCTTTTCTTTGCTTTCTCTCTTTTCTTTCCTTTTCTTTCTTTCTTTCTTTTCTTTGCTTTCTCTCTTTTCTTTCCTTTTCTTTCTTTCTTTCTTTTCTTTGCTTTCTCTCTTTTCTTTCCTTTTCTTTCTTTCTTTCTTTACTTTGCTTTCTCTTTTTTCTTTCCTTTTCTTTTCTTTCTTTCTTTTCTTTGCTTTCTCTCTTTTCTTTCCTTTTCTTTCTTTATTTCTTTCTTTTCTTTGCTTTCTCTCTTTTCTTTCCTTTTCTTTCTTTCTTTCTTTTCTTTCCTTTTCTTTCTTTCTTTTCTTTGCTTTCTCTCTTTTCTTTCCTTTTCTTTCTTTCTTTCTTTTCTTTCCTTTTCTTTCTTTCTTTTCTTTGCTTTCTCTCTTTTCTTTCCTTTTCTTTCTTTATTTCTTTTCTTTCCTTTTCTTTCTTTATTTCTTTCTTTTCTTTGCTTTCTCTCTTTTCTTTCCTTTTCTTTCTTTCTTTCTTTTCTTTCCTTTTCTTTCTTTATTTCTTTCTTTTCTTTCCTTTTCTTTCTTTCTTTCTTTTCTTTGCTTTCTCTCTTTTCTTTCCTTTTCTTTCTTTCTTTCTTTTCTTTGCTTTCTCTCTTTTCTTTCCTTTTCTTTCTTTCTTTCTTTTCTTTGCTTTCTCTCTTTTCTTTCCTTTTCTTTCTTTCTTTCTTTTCTTTGCTTTCTCTCTTTTCTTTCCTTTTCTTTCTTTCTTTCTTTACTTTGCTTTCTCTCTTTTCTTTCCTTTACTTTCTTTATTTCTTTCTTTTCTTTGCTTTCTCTCTTTTCTTTCCTTTTCTTTCTTTCTTTCTTTTCTTTCCTTTTCTTTCTTTCTTTTCTTTGCTTTCTCTCTTTTCTTTACTTTTCTTTCTTTCTTTCTTTTCTTTCCTTTTCTTTCTTTCTTTTCTTTGCTTTCTCTCTTTTCTTTCCTTTTCTTTCTTTATTTCTTTTCTTTCCTTTTCTTTCTTTCTTTTCTTTGCTTTCTCTCTTTTCTTTCCTTTTCTTTCTTTATTTCTTTCTTTTCTTTGCTTTCTCTCTTTTCTTTCCTTTTCTTTCTTTATTTCTTTCTTTTCTTTGCTTTCTCTCTTTTCTTTCCTTTTCTTTCTTTCTTTCTTTTCTTTCCTTTTCTTTCTTTCTTTTCTTTGCTTTCTCTCTTTTCTTTCCTTTTCTTTCTTTCTTTCTTTTCTTTCCTTTTCTTTCTTTCTTTTCTTTGCTTTCTCTCTTTTCTTTCCTTTTCTTTCTTTATTTCTTTTCTTTCCTTTTCTTTCTTTATTTCTTTCTTTTCTTTGCTTTCTCTCTTTTCTTTCCTTTTCTTTCTTTCTTTCTTTTCTTTCCTTTTCTTTCTTTATTTCTTTCTTTTCTTTCCTTTTCTTTCTTTCTTTCTTTTCTTTGCTTTCTCTCTTTTCTTTCCTTTTCTTTCTTTATTTCTTTTCTTTCCTATTCTTTCTTTCTTTCTTTTCTTTCCTTTTCTTTCTTTCTTTTCTTTGCTTTCTCTCTTTTCTTTCCTTTTCTTTCTTTATTTCTTTCTTTTCTTTGCTTTCTCTCTTTTCTTTCCTTTTCTTTCTTTCTTTCTTTTCTTTCCTTTTCTTTCTTTCTTTTCTTTGCTTTCTCTCTTTTCTTTCCTTTTCTTTCTTTATTTCTTTTCTTTCCTTTTCTTTCTTTCTTTTCTTTGCTTTCTCTCTTTTCTTTCCTTTTCTTTCTTTCTCTCTTTTCTTTCCTTTTCTTTCTTTATTTCTTTCTTTTCCTTGCTTTCTCTCTTTTCTTTCCTTTTCTTTCTTTATTTCTTTCTTTTCTTTGCTTTCTCTCTTTTCTTTCCTTTTCTTTCTTTCTCTCTTTTCTTTCCTTTTCTTTCTTTATTTCTTTGTTTTCTTTGCTTTCTCTCTTTTCTTTCCTTTTCTTTCTTTATTTCTTTCTTTTCTTTGCTTTCTCTCTTTTCTTTTCTTTCTTTCTCTCTTTTCTTTCCTTTTCTTTCTTTATTTCTTTCTTTTCTTTGCTTTCTCTCTTTTCTTTCCTTTTCTTTCTTTATTTCTCTCTTTTCTTTCCTTTTCTTTCTTTCTTTCTTTTCTTTGCTTTCTCTCTTTTCTTTCCTTTTCTTTGCTTTCTCTCTTTTCTTTCCTTTTCTTTCTTTATTTCTTTCTTTTCTTTGCTTTCTCTCTTTTCTTTTCTTTCTTTCTCTCTTTTCTTTCCTTTTCTTTCTTTATTTCTTTCTTTTCTTTGCTTTCTCTCTTTTCTTTCCTTTTCTTTCTTTATTTCTCTCTTTTCTTTCCTTTTCTTTCTTTCTTTCTTTTCTTTGCTTTCTCTCTTTTCTTTCCTTTTCTTTGCTTTCTCTCTTTTCTTTCCTTTTCTTTCTTTATTTCTCTCTTTTCTTTCCTTTTCTTTCTTTCTTTCTTTTCTTTGCTTTCTGTCTTTTCTTTCCTTTTCTTTCTTTCTTTCTTTTCTTTCCTTTTCTTTCTTTATTTCTTTCTTTTCTTTCCTTTTCTTTCTTTCTTTCTTTTCTTTGCTTTCTCTCTTTTCTTTCCTTTTCTTTCTTTCTCTCTTTTCTTTCCTTTTCTTTCTTTATTTCTCTCTTTTCTTTCCTTTTCTTTCTTTCTTTCTTTTCTTTGCTTTCTCTCTTTTCTTTCCTTTTCTTTCTTTCTTTCTTTTCTTTCCTTTTCTTTCTTTATTTCTCTCTTTTCTTTCCTTTTCTTTCTTTCTTTCTTTTCTTTGCATTCTCTCTTTTCTTTCCTTTTCTTTCTTTCTTTCTTTTCTTTCCTTTTCTTTCTTTATTTCTTTCTTTTCTTTCCTTTTCTTTCTTTCTTTCTTTTCTTTGCTTTCTCTCTTTTCTTTCCTTTTCTTTCTTTCTCTCTTTTCTTTCCTTTTCTTTCTTTATTTCTCTCTTTTCTTTCCTTTTCTTTCTTTCTTTCTTTTCTTTGCTTTTCTTTCTTTCTTTGCTTTTCTTTCCTTTTCTTTCTTTATTTCTCTCTTTTCTTTCCTTTTCTTTCTTTCTTTCTTTTCTTTCCTTTTCTTTCTTTCTTTCTTTTCTTTGCTTTCTTTCTTTTCTTTCCTTTTCTTTCTTTCTCTCTTTTCTTTCCTTTTCTTTCTTTATTTCTTTCTTTTCTTTGCTTTCTCTCTTTTCTTTCCTTTTCTTTCTTTATTTCTTTCTTTTCTTTGCTTTCTCTCTTGTCTTTCCTTTTCTTTCTTTATTTCTTTGTTTTCTTTGCTTTCTCTCTTTTCTTTCCTTTTCTTTCTTTCTCTCTTTTCTTTCCTTTTCTTTCTTTATTTCTTTTCTTTCCTTTTCTTTCTTTATTTCTTTCTTTTCTTTGCTTTTCTTTCTTTCTTTCTTTTCTTTGCTTTCTCTCTTTTCTTTCCTTTTCTTTCTTTCTTTCTTTTCTTTCCTTTTCTTTCTTTCTTTTCTTTGCTTTCTCTCTTTTCTTTCCTTTTCTTTCTTTATTTCTTTTCTTTCCTTTTCTTTCTTTCTTTTCTTTGCTTTCTCTCTTTTCTTTCCTTTTCTTTCTTTATTTCTTTTCTTTCCTTTTCTTTCTTTATTTCTTTCTTTTCTTTCCTTTTCTTTCTTTCTTTCTTTTCTTTGCTTTCTCTCTTTTCTTTCCTTTTCTTTCTTTCTTTCTTTTCTTTCCTTTTCTTTCTTTCTTTTCTTTGCTTTCTCTCTTTTCTTTCCTTTTCTTTCTTTATTTCTTTTCTTTCCTTTTCTTTCTTTATTTCTTTCTTTTCTTTCCTTTTCTTTCTTTCTTTCTTTTCTTTGCTTTCTCTCTTTTCTTTCCTTTTCTTTCTTTCTTTCTTTTCTTTCCTTTTCTTTCTTTCTTTTCTTTGCTTTCTCTCTTTTGTTTCCTTTTCTTTCTTTCTTTCTTTTCTTTGCTTTCTCTCTTTTCTTTCCTTTTCTTTCTTTCTTTCTTTTCTTTGCTTTCTCTCTTTTCTTTCCTTTTCTTTCTTTCTTTCTTTTCTTTGCTTTCTCTCTTTTCTTTCCTTTTCTTTTCTTTCTTTCTTTTTTTCTTTGCTTTCTCTCTTTTCTTTCCTTTTCTTTCTTTCTTTCTTTTCTTTCCTTTTCTTTCTTTCTTTTCTTTGCTTTCTCTCTTTTCTTTCCTTTTCTTTCTTTCTTTCTTTTCTTTCCTTTTCTTTCTTTCTTTTCTTTGCTTTCTCTCTTTTCTTTCCTTTTCTTTCTTTATTTCTTTTCTTTCCTTTTCTTTCTTTATTTCTTTCTTTTCTTTGCTTTCTCTCTTTTCTTTCCTTTTCTTTCTTTCTTTCTTTTCTTTGCTTTCTCTCTTTTCTTTCCTTTTCTTTCTTTCTTTCTTTTCTTTCCTTTTCTTTCTTTCTTTCTTTCTTTTCTTTCCTTTTCTTTCTTTCTTTCTTTTCTTTGCTTTCTCTCTTTTCTTTCCTTTTCTTTCTTTCTTTCTTTTCTTTGCTTTCTCTCTTTTCTTTCCTTTTCTTTCTTTCTTTCTTTTCTTTGCTTTCTCTCTTTTCTTTCCTTTTCTTTCTTTCTTTCTTTTCTTTGCTTTCTCTCTTTTCTTTCCTTTTCTTTCTTTCTTTCTTTTCTTTGCTTTCTCTCTTTTCTTTCCTTTTCTTTCTTTCTTTCTTTTCTTTGCTTTCTCTCTTTTCTTTCCTTTTCTTTCTTTCTTTCTTTTCTTTGCTTTCTCTCTTTTCTTTCCTTTTCTTTCTTTCTTTCTTTTCTTTCCTTTTCTTTCTTTCTTTTCTTTGCTTTCTCTCTTTTCTTTCCTTTTCTTTCTTTATTTCTTTTCTTTCCTTTTCTTTCTTTATTTCTTTCTTTTCTTTCCTTTTCTTTCTTTCTTTCTTTTCTTTGCTTTCTCTCTTTTCTTTCCTTTTCTTTCTTTCTTTCTTTTCTTTGCTTTCTCTCTTTTCTTTCCTTTTCTTTCTTTCTTTCTTTTCTTTGCTTTCTCTCTTTTCTTTCCTTTTCTTTCTTTCTTTCTTTTCTTTGCTTTCTCTCTTTTCTTTCCTTTTCTTTCTTTCTTTCTTTTCTTTCCTTTTCTTTCTTTCTTTTCTTTGCTTTCTCTCTTTTCTTTCCTTTTCTTTCTTTATTTCTTTTCTTTCCTTTTCTTTCTTTATTTCTTTCTTTTCTTTCCTTTTCTTTCTTTCTTTCTTTTCTTTGCTTTCTCTCTTTTCTTTCCTTTTCTTTCTTTCTTTCTTTTCTTTGCTTTCTCTCTTTTCTTTCCTTTTCTTTCTTTCTTTCTTTTCTTTCCTTTTCTTTCTTTCTTTCTTTCTTTTCTTTGCTTTCTCTCTTTTCTTTCCTTTTCTTTCTTTATTTCTTTTCTTTCCTTTTCTTTCTTTCTTTCTTTCTTTTCTTTGCTTTCTCTCTTTTCTTTCCTTTTCTTTCTTTCTTTCTTTTCTTTGCTGTCTCTCTTTTCTTTCCTTTTCTTTTCTTTCTTTCTTTACTTTGCTTTCTCTCTTTTCTTTCCTTTTCTTTCTTTATTTCTTTCTTTTCTTTGCTTTCTCTCTTTTCTTTCCTTTTCTTTCTTTCTTTCTTTTCTTTCCTTTTCTTTCTTTCTTTTCTTTGCTTTCTCTCTTTTCTTTCCTTTTCTTTCTTTATTTCTTTTCTTTCCTTTTCTTTCTTTATTTCTTTCTTTTCTTTCCTTTTCTTTCTTTCTTTCTTTTCTTTGCTTTCTCTCTTTTCTTTCCTTTTCTTTCTTTCTTTCTTTTCTTTGCTTTCTCTCTTTTCTTTCCTTTTCTTTCTTTCTTTCTTTTCTTTCCTTTTCTTTCTTTCTTTCTTTCTTTTCTTTGCTTTCTCTCTTTTCTTTCCTTTTCTTTCTTTATTTCTTTTCTTTCCTTTTCTTTCTTTCTTTCTTTCTTTTCTTTGCTTTCTCTCTTTTCTTTCCTTTTCTTTCTTTCTTTCTTTTCTTTGCTGTCTCTCTTTTCTTTCCTTTTCTTTTCTTTCTTTCTTTACTTTGCTTTCTCTCTTTTCTTTCCTTTTCTTTCTTTATTTCTTTCTTTTCTTTGCTTTCTCTCTTTTCTTTCCTTTTCTTTCTTTCTTTCTTTTCTTTCCTTTTCTTTCTTTCTTTTCTTTGCTTTCTCTCTTTTCTTTCCTTTTCTTTCTTTATTTCTTTTCTTTCCTTTTCTTTCTTTATTTCTTTCTTTTCTTTCCTTTTCTTTCTTTCTTTCTTTTCTTTGCTTTCTCTCTTTTCTTTCCTTTTCTTTCTTTCTTTCTTTTCTTTGCTTTCTCTCTTTTCTTTCCTTTTCTTTCTTTCTTTCTTTTCTTTGCTTTCTCTCTTTTCTTTCCTTTTCTTTCTTTCTTTCTTTTCTTTCCTTTTCTTTCTTTATTTCTTTCTTTTCTTTCCTTTTCTTTCTTTCTTTCTTTTCTTTGCTTTCTCTCTTTTCTTTCCTTTTCTTTCTTTCTTTCTTTTCTTTGCTTTCTCTCTTTTCTTTCCTTTTCTTTCTTTCTTTCTTTTCTTTGCTTTCTCTCTTTTCTTTCCTTTTCTTTCTTTCTTTCTTTTCTTTCCTTTTCTTTCTTTCTTTTCTTTGCTTTCTCTCTTTTCTTTCCTTTTCTTTCTTTATTTCTTTTCTTTCCTTTTCTTTCTTTATTTCTTTCTTTTCTTTCCTTTTCTTTCTTTCTTTCTTTTCTTTGCTTTCTTTCTTTTCTTTCCTTTTCTTTCTTTCTTTCTTTTCTTTGCTTTCTCTCTTTTCTTTCCTTTTCTTTCTTTCTTTCTTTTCTTTGCTTTCTCTCTTTTCTTTCCTTTTCTTTCTTTCTTTCTTTACTTTGCTTTCTCTCTTTTCTTTCCTTTTCTTTCTTTCTTTCTTTTCTTTCCTTTTCTTTCTTTCTTTTCTTTGCTTTCTCTCTTTTCTTTCCTTTTCTTTCTTTCTTTCTTTTCTTTCCTTTTCTTTCTTTCTTTTCTTTGCTTTCTCTCTTTTCTTTCCTTTTCTTTCTTTATTTCTTTCCTTTTCTTTTCTTTCTTTCTTTTCTTTGCTTTCTCTCTTTTCTTTCCTTTTCTTTCTTTATTTCTTTTCTTTCCTTTTCTTTCTTTCTTTCTTTCTTTTCTTTGCTTTCTCTCTTTTCTTTCCTTTTCTTTCTTTCTTTCTTTTCTTTGCTGTCTCTCTTTTCTTTCCTTTTCTTTTCTTTCTTTCTTTACTTTGCTTTCTCTCTTTTCTTTCCTTTTCTTTCTTTATTTCTTTCTTTTCTTTGCTTTCTCTCTTTTCTTTCCTTTTCTTTCTTTCTTTCTTTTCTTTCCTTTTCTTTCTTTCTTTTCTTTGCTTTCTCTCTTTTCTTTCCTTTTCTTTCTTTATTTCTTTTCTTTCCTTTTCTTTCTTTATTTCTTTCTTTTCTTTGCTTTCTCTCTTTTCTTTCCTTTTCTTTCTTTCTATCTTTTCTTTCCTTTTCTTTCTTTATTTCTTTCTTTTCTTTCCTTTTCTTTCTTTCTTTCTTTTCTTTGCTTTCTCTCTTTTCTTTCCTTTTCTTTCTTTCTTTCTTTTCTTTGCTTTCTCTCTTTTCTTTCCTTTTCTTTCTTTCTTTCTTTTCTTTGCTTTCTCTCTTTTCTTTCCTTTTCTTTCTTTCTTTCTTTTCTTTGCTTTCTCTCTTTTCTTTCCTTTTCTTTCTTTCTTTCTTTTCTTTCCTTTTCTTTCTTTCTTTTCTTTGCTTTCTCTCTTTTCTTTCCTTTTCTTTCTTTCTTTCTTTTCTTTCCTTTTCTTTCTTTCTTTTCTTTGCTTTCTCTCTTTTCTTTCCTTTTCTTTCTTTATTTCTTTTCTTTCCTTTTCTTTCTTTATTTCTTTACTTTGCTTTCTCTCTTTTCTTTCCTTTTCTTTCTTTCTTTCTTTTCTTTCCTTTTCTTTCTTTCTTTTCTTTGCTTTCTCTCTTTTCTTTCCTTTTCTTTCTTTATTTCTTTTCTTTCCTTTTCTTTCTTTCTTTTCTTTGCTTTCTCTCTTTTCTTTCCTTTTCTTTCTTTATTTCTTTCCTTTTCTTTTCTTTCTTTCTTTTCTTTGCTTTCTCTCTTTTCTTTCCTTTTCTTTCTTTATTTCTTTCTTTTCTTTGCTTTCTCTCTTTTCTTTCCTTTTCTTTCTTTCTTTCTTTTCTTTCCTTTTCTTTCTTTCTTTTCTTTGCTTTCTCTCTTTTCTTTCCTTTTCTTTCTTTATTTCTTTTCTTTCCTTTTCTTTCTTTATTTCTTTCTTTTCTTTGCTTTCTCTCTTTTCTTTCCTTTTCTTTCTTTCTTTCTTTTCTTTCCTTTTCTTTCTTTATTTCTTTCTTTTCTTTCCTTTTCTTTCTTTCTTTCTTTTCTTTGCTTTCTCTCTTTTCTTTCCTTTTCTTTCTTTCTTTCTTTTCTTTGCTTTCTCTATTTTCTTTCCTTTTCTTTCTTTCTTTCTTTTCTTTGCTTTCTCTCTTTTCTTTCCTTTTCTTTCTTTCTTTCTTTTCTTTGCTTTCTCTCTTTTCTTTCCTTTTCTTTCTTTCTTTCTTTTCTTTCCTTTTCTTTCTTTCTTTTCTTTGCTTTCTCTCTTTTCTTTCCTTTTCTTTCTTTCTTTCTTTTCTTTCCTTTTCTTTCTTTCTTTTCTTTGCTTTCTCTCTTTTCTTTCCTTTTCTTTCTTTATTTCTTTTCTTTCCTTTTCTTTCTTTATTTCTTTCTTTTCTTTGCTTTCTCTCTTTTCTTTCCTTTTCTTTCTTTCTTTCTTTTCTTTCCTTTTCTTTCTTTATTTCTTTCTTTTCTTTCCTTTTCTTTCTTTCTTTCTTTTCTTTGCTTTCTCTCTTTTCTTTCCTTTTCTTTCTTTCTTTCTTTTCTTTGCTTTCTCTCTTTTCTTTCCTTTTCTTTCTTTCTTTCTTTTCTTTGCTTTCTCTCTTTTCTTTCCTTTTCTTTCTTTCTTTCTTTTCTTTGCTTTCTCTCTTTTCTTTCCTTTTCTTTCTTTCTTTCTTTACTTTGCTTTCTCTCTTTTCTTTCCTTTTCTTTCTTTATTTCTTTCTTTTCTTTGCTTTCTCTCTTTTCTTTCCTTTTCTTTCTTTCTTTCTTTTCTTTCCTTTTCTTTCTTTCTTTTCTTTGCTTTCTCTCTTTTCTTTCCTTTTCTTTCTTTCTTTTCTTTCCTTTTCTTTCTTTCTTTTCTTTGCTTTCTCTCTTTTCTTTCCTTTTCTTTCTTTATTTCTTTTCTTTCCTTTTCTTTCTTTCTTTTCTTTGCTTTCTCTCTTTTCTTTCCTTTTCTTTCTTTATTTCTTTCTTTTCTTTGCTTTCTCTCTTTTCTTTCCTTTTCTTTCTTTATTTCTTTCTTTTCTTTGCTTTCTCTCTTTTCTTTCCTTTTCTTTCTTTCTTTCTTTTCTTTCCTTTTCTTTCTTTCTTTTCTTTGCTTTCTCTCTTTTCTTTCCTTTTCTTTCTTTCTTTCTTTTCTTTCCTTTTCTTTCTTTCTTTTCTTTGCTTTCTCTCTTTTCTTTCCTTTTCTTTCTTTGTTTCTTTTCTTTCCTTTTCTTTCTTTATTTCTGTCTTTTCTTTCTTTATTTCTTTCTTTTCTTTCCTTTTCTTTCTTTCTTTCTTTTCTTTGCTTTCTCTCTTTTCTTTCCTTTTCTTTCTTTATTTCTTTTCTTTCCTATTCTTTCTTTCTTTCTTTTCTTTCCTTTTCTTTCTTTCTTTTCTTTGCTTTCTCTCTTTTCTTTCCTTTTCTTTCTTTATTTCTTTCTTTTCTTTGCTTTCTCTCTTTTCTTTCCTTTTCTTTCTTTCTTTCTTTTCTTTCCTTTTCTTTCTTTCTTTTCTTTGCTTTCTCTCTTTTCTTTCCTTTTCTTTCTTTCTTTCTTTTCTTTCCTTTTCTTTCTTTCTTTTCTTTGCTTTCTCTCTTTTCTTTCCTTTTCTTTCTTTATTTCTTTTCTTTCCTTTTCTTTCTTTCTTTTCTTTGCTTTCTCTCTTTTCTTTCCTTTTCTTTCTTTATTTCTTTTCTTTCCTTTTCTTTCTTTATTTCTTTCTTTTCTTTCCTTTTCTTTCTTTCTTTCTTTTCTTTGCTTTCTTTCTTTTCTTTCCTTTTCTTTCTTTCTTTCTTTTCTTTGCTTTCTCTCTTTTCTTTCCTTTTCTTTCTTTCTTTCTTTTCTTTGCTTTCTCTCTTTTCTTTCCTTTTCTTTCTTTCTTTCTTTACTTTGCTTTCTCTCTTTTCTTTCCTTTTCTTTCTTTCTTTCTTTTCTTTCCTTTTCTTTCTTTCTTTTCTTTGCTTTCTCTCTTTTCTTTCCTTTTCTTTCTTTCTTTCTTTTCTTTCCTTTTCTTTCTTTCTTTTCTTTGCTTTCTCTCTTTTCTTTCCTTTTCTTTCTTTATTTCTTTCCTTTTCTTTTCTTTCTTTCTTTTCTTTGCTTTCTCTCTTTTCTTTCCTTTTCTTTCTTTATTTCTTTTCTTTCCTTTTCTTTCTTTCTTTCTTTCTTTTCTTTGCTTTCTCTCTTTTCTTTCCTTTTCTTTCTTTCTTTCTTTTCTTTGCTGTCTCTCTTTTCTTTCCTTTTCTTTTCTTTCTTTCTTTACTTTGCTTTCTCTCTTTTCTTTCCTTTTCTTTCTTTATTTCTTTCTTTTCTTTGCTTTCTCTCTTTTCTTTCCTTTTCTTTCTTTCTTTCTTTTCTTTCCTTTTCTTTCTTTCTTTTCTTTGCTTTCTCTCTTTTCTTTCCTTTTCTTTCTTTATTTCTTTTCTTTCCTTTTCTTTCTTTATTTCTTTCTTTTCTTTCCTTTTCTTTCTTTCTTTCTTTTCTTTGCTTTCTCTCTTTTCTTTCCTTTTCTTTCTTTCTTTCTTTTCTTTCCTTTTCTTTCTTTCTTTTCTTTGCTTTCTCTCTTTTCTTTCCTTTTCTTTCTTTATTTCTTTTCTTTCCTTTTCTTTCTTTATTTCTTTCTTTTCTTTCCTTTTCTTTCTTTCTTTCTTTTCTTTGCTTTCTTTCTTTTCTTTCCTTTTCTTTCTTTCTTTCTTTTCTTTGCTTTCTCTCTTTTCTTTCCTTTTCTTTCTTTCTTTCTTTTCTTTGCTTTCTCTCTTTTCTTTCCTTTTCTTTCTTTCTTTCTTTACTTTGCTATCTCTCTTTTCTTTCCTTTTCTTTCTTTCTTTCTTTTCTTTCCTTTTCTTTCTTTCTTTTCTTTGCTTTCTCTCTTTTCTTTCCTTTTCTTTCTTTCTTTCTTTTCTTTCCTTTTCTTTCTTTCTTTTCTTTGCTTTCTCTCTTTTCTTTCCTTTTCTTTCTTTATTTCTTTCCTTTTCTTTTCTTTCTTTCTTTTCTTTGCTTTCTCTCTTTTCTTTCCTTTTCTTTCTTTATTTCTTTTCTTTCCTTTTCTTTCTTTCTTTCTTTCTTTTCTTTGCTTTCTCTCTTTTCTTTCCTTTTCTTTCTTTCTTTCTTTTCTTTGCTGTCTCTCTTTTCTTTCCTTTTCTTTTCTTTCTTTCTTTACTTTGCTTTCTCTCTTTTCTTTCCTTTTCTTTCTTTATTTCTTTCTTTTCTTTGCTTTCTCTCTTTTCTTTCCTTTTCTTTCTTTCTTTCTTTTCTTTCCTTTTCTTTCTTTCTTTTCTTTGCTTTCTCTCTTTTCTTTCCTTTTCTTTCTTTATTTCTTTTCTTTCCTTTTCTTTCTTTATTTCTTTCTTTTCTTTCCTTTTCTTTCTTTCTTTCTTTTCTTTGCTTTCTCTCTTTTCTTTCCTTTTCTTTCTTTCTTTCTTTTCTTTGCTTTCTCTCTTTTCTTTCCTTTTCTTTCTTTCTTTCTTTTCTTTGCTTTCTCTCTTTTCTTTCCTTTTCTTTCTTTCTTTCTTTTCTTTCCTTTTCTTTCTTTCTTTTCTTTGCTTTCTCTCTTTTCTTTCCTTTTCTTTCTTTCTTTCTTTTCTTTCCTTTTCTTTCTTTATTTCTTTCTTTTCTTTCCTTTTCTTTCTTTCTTTCTTTTCTTTGCTTTCTTTCTTTTCTTTCCTTTTCTTTCTTTCTTTCTTTTCTTTGCTTTCTCTCTTTTCTTTCCTTTTCTTTCTTTCTTTCTTTTCTTTGCTTTCTCTCTTTTCTTTCCTTTTCTTTCTTTCTTTCTTTACTTTGCTTTCTCTCTTTTCTTTCCTTTTCTTTCTTTCTTTCTTTTCTTTCCTTTTCTTTCTTTCTTTTCTTTGCTTTCTCTCTTTTCTTTCCTTTTCTTTCTTTATTTCTTTTCTTTCCTTTTCTTTCTTTCTTTTCTTTGCTTTCTCTCTTTTCTTTCCTTTTCTTTCTTTATTTCTTTCCTTTTCTTTTCTTTCTTTCTTTTCTTTGCTTTCTCTCTTTTCTTTCCTTTTCTTTCTTTATTTCTTTCTTTTCTTTGCTTTCTCTCTTTTCTTTCCTTTTCTTTCTTTCTTTCTTTTCTTTCCTTTTCTTTCTTTCTTTTCTTTGCTTTCTCTCTTTTCTTTCCTTTTCTTTCTTTATTTCTTTTCTTTCCTTTTCTTTCTTTATTTCTTTCTTTTCTTTGCTTTCTCTCTTTTCTTTCCTTTTCTTTCTTTCTTTCTTTTCTTTCCTTTTCTTTCTTTATTTCTTTCTTTTCTTTCCTTTTCTTTCTTTCTTTCTTTTCTTTGCTTTCTCTCTTTTCTTTCCTTTTCTTTCTTTCTTTCTTTTCTTTGCTTTCTCTCTTTTCTTTCCTTTTCTTTCTTTCTTTCTTTTCTTTGCTTTCTCTCTTTTCTTTCCTTTTCTTTCTTTCTTTCTTTTCTTTGCTTTCTCTCTTTTCTTTCCTTTTCTTTCTTTCTTTCTTTTCTTTCCTTTTCTTTCTTTCTTTTCTTTGCTTTCTCTCTTTTCTTTCCTTTTCTTTCTTTCTTTCTTTTCTTTCCTTTTCTTTCTTTCTTTTCTTTGCTTTCTCTCTTTTCTTTCCTTTTCTTTCTTTATTTCTTTTCTTTCCTTTTCTTTCTTTCTTTCTTTACTTTGCTTTCTCTCTTTTCTTTCCTTTTCTTTCTTTCTTTCTTTTCTTTCCTTTTCTTTCTTTCTTTTCTTTGCTTTCTCTCTTTTCTTTCCTTTTCTTTCTTTATTTCTTTTCTTTCCTTTTCTTTCTTTCTTTTCTTTGCTTTCTCTCTTTTCTTTCCTTTTCTTTCTTTATTTCTTTCCTTTTCTTTTCTTTCTTTCTTTTCTTTGCTTTCTCTCTTTTCTTTCCTTTTCTTTCTTTATTTCTTTCTTTTCTTTGCTTTCTCTCTTTTCTTTCCTTTTCTTTCTTTCTTTCTTTTCTTTCCTTTTCTTTCTTTCTTTTCTTTGCTTTCTCTCTTTTCTTTCCTTTTCTTTCTTTATTTCTTTTCTTTCCTTTTCTTTCTTTATTTCTTTCTTTTCTTTGCTTTCTCTCTTTTCTTTCCTTTTCTTTCTTTCTTTCTTTTCTTTCCTTTTCTTTCTTTATTTCTTTCTTTTCTTTCCTTTTCTTTCTTTCTTTCTTTTCTTTGCTTTCTCTCTTTTCTTTCCTTTTCTTTCTTTCTTTCTTTTCTTTGCTTTCTCTCTTTTCTTTCCTTTTCTTTCTTTCTTTCTTTTCTTTGCTTTCTCTCTTTTCTTTCCTTTTCTTTCTTTCTTTCTTTTCTTTGCTTTCTCTCTTTTCTTTCCTTTTCTTTCTTTCTTTCTTTTCTTTCCTTTTCTTTCTTTCTTTTCTTTGCTTTCTCTCTTTTCTTTCCTTTTCTTTCTTTCTTTCTTTTCTTTCCTTTTCTTTCTTTCTTTTCTTTGCTTTCTCTCTTTTCTTTCCTTTTCTTTCTTTATTTCTTTTCTTTCCTTTTCTTTCTTTATTTCTTTCTTTTCTTTGCTTTCTCTCTTTTCTTTCCTTTTCTTTCTTTCTTTCTTTTCTTTCCTTTTCTTTCTTTATTTCTTTCTTTTCTTTCCTTTTCTTTCTTTCTTTCTTTTCTTTGCTTTCTCTCTTTTCTTTCCTTTTCTTTCTTTCTTTCTTTTCTTTGCTTTCTCTCTTTTCTTTCCTTTTCTTTCTTTCTTTCTTTTCTTTGCTTTCTCTCTTTTCTTTCCTTTTCTTTCTTTCTTTCTTTTCTTTGCTTTCTCTCTTTTCTTTCCTTTTCTTTCTTTCTTTCTTTACTTTGCTTTCTCTCTTTTCTTTCCTTTTCTTTCTTTATTTCTTTCTTTTCTTTGCTTTCTCTCTTTTCTTTCCTTTTCTTTCTTTCTTTCTTTTCTTTCCTTTTCTTTCTTTCTTTTCTTTGCTTTCTCTCTTTTCTTTCCTTTTCTTTCTTTCTTTCTTTTCTTTCCTTTTCTTTCTTTCTTTTCTTTGCTTTCTCTCTTTTCTTTCCTTTTCTTTCTTTATTTCTTTTCTTTCCTTTTCTTTCTTTCTTTTCTTTGCTTTCTCTCTTTTCTTTCCTTTTCTTTCTTTATTTCTTTCTTTTCTTTGCTTTCTCTCTTTTCTTTCCTTTTCTTTCTTTATTTCTTTCTTTTCTTTGCTTTCTCTCTTTTCTTTCCTTTTCTTTCTTTCTTTCTTTTCTTTCCTTTTCTTTCTTTCTTTTCTTTGCTTTCTCTCTTTTCTTTCCTTTTCTTTCTTTCTTTCCTTTCTTTCCTTTTCTTTCTTTCTTTTCTTTGCTTTCTCTCTTTTCTTTCCTTTTCTTTCTTTGTTTCTTTTCTTTCCTTTTCTTTCTTTATTTCTTTCTTTTCTTTGCTTTCTCTCTTTTCTTTCCTTTTCTTTCTTTCTTTCTTTTCTTTCCTTTTCTTTCTTTATTTCTTTCTTTTCTTTCCTTTTCTTTCTTTCTTTCTTTTCTTTGCTTTCTCTCTTTTCTTTCCTTTTCTTTCTTTATTTCTTTTCTTTCCTATTCTTTCTTTCTTTCTTTTCTTTCCTTTTCTTTCTTTCTTTTCTTTGCTTTCTCTCTTTTCTTTCCTTTTCTTTCTTTATTTCTTTCTTTTCTTTGCTTTCTCTCTTTTCCTTCCTTTTCTTTCTTTCTTTCTTTTCTTTCCTTTTCTTTCTTTCTTTTCTTTGCTTTCTCTCTTTTCTTTCCTTTTCTTTCTTTCTTTCTTTTCTTTCCTTTTCTTTCTTTCTTTTCTTTGCTTTCTCTCTTTTCTTTCCTTTTCTTTCTTTATTTCTTTTCTTTCCTTTTCTTTCTTTCTTTTCTTTGCTTTCTCTCTTTTCTTTCCTTTTCTTTCTTTATTTCTTTTCTTTCCTTTTCTTTCTTTATTTCTTTCTTTTCTTTCCTTTTCTTTCTTTCTTTCTTTTCTTTGCTTTCTCTCTTTTCTTTCCTTTTCTTTCTTTATTTCTTTTCTTTCCTATTCTTTCTTTCTTTCTTTTCTTTCCTTTTCTTTCTTTCTTTTCTTTGCTTTCTCTCTTTTCTTTCCTTTTCTTTCTTTATTTCTTTCTTTTCTTTGCTTTCTCTCTTTTCTTTCCTTTTCTTTCTTTCTTTCTTTTCTTTCCTTTTCTTTCTTTCTTTTCTTTGCTTTCTCTCTTTTCTTTCCTTTTCTTTCTTTCTTTCTTTTCTTTCCTTTTCTTTCTTTCTTTTCTTTGCTTTCTCTCTTTTCTTTCCTTTTCTTTCTTTATTTCTTTTCTTTCCTTTTCTTTCTTTATTTCTTTCTTTTCTTTGCTTTCTCTCTTTTCTTTCCTTTTCTTTCTTTCTTTCTTTTCTTTCCTTTTCTTTCTTTATTTCTTTCTTTTCTTTCCTTTTCTTTCTTTCTTTCTTTTCTTTGCTTTCTCTCTTTTCTTTCCTTTTCTTTCTTTATTTCTTTTCTTTCCTATTCTTTCTTTCTTTCTTTTCTTTCCTTTTCTTTCTTTCTTTTCTTTGCTTTCTCTCTTTTCTTTCCTTTTCTTTCTTTATTTCTTTCTTTTCTTTGCTTTCTCTCTTTTCTTTCCTTTTCTTTCTTTCTTTCTTTTCTTTCCTTTTCTTTCTTTCTTTTCTTTGCTTTCTCTCTTTTCTTTCCTTTTCTTTCTTTCTTTCTTTTCTTTCCTTTTCTTTCTTTCTTTTCTTTGCTTTCTCTCTTTTCTTTCCTTTTCTTTCTTTATTTCTTTTCTTTCCTTTTCTTTCTTTATTTCTTTCTTTTCTTTCCTTTTCTTTCTTTCTTTCTTTTCTTTGCTTTCTCTCTTTTCTTTCCTTTTCTTTCTTTCTTTCTTTTCTTTCCTTTTCTTTCTTTATTTCTTTCTTTTCTTTCCTTTTCTTTCTTTCTTTCTTTTCTTTGCTTTCTCTCTTTTCTTTCCTTTTCTTTCTTTATTTCTTTTCTTTGCTTTCTCTCTTTTCTTTCCTTTTCTTTCTTTCTTTCTTTTCTTTGCTTTCTCTCTTTTCTTTCCTTTTCTTTCTTTCTTTCTTTTCTTTCCTTTTCTTTCTTTCTTTTCTTTGCTTTCTCTCTTTTCTTTCCTTTTCTTTCTTTATTTCTTTTCTTTCCTTTTCTTTCTTTATTTCTTTCTTTTCTTTCCTTTTCTTTCTTTCTTTCTTTTCTTTGCTTTCTTTCTTTTCTTTCCTTTTCTTTCTTTCTTTCTTTTCTTTGCTTTCTCTCTTTTCTTTCCTTTTCTTTCTTTCTTTCTTTTCTTTGCTTTCTCTCTTTTCTTTCCTTTTCTTTCTTTCTTTCTTTACTTTGCTTTCTCTCTTTTCTTTCCTTTTCTTTCTTTCTTTCTTTTCTTTCCTTTTCTTTCTTTCTTTTCTTTGCTTTCTCTCTTTTCTTTCCTTTTCTTTCTTTCTTTCTTTTCTTTCCTTTTCTTTCTTTTTTTCTTTGCTTTCTCTCTTTTCTTTCCTTTTCTTTCTTTATTTCTTTCCTTTTCTTTTCTTTCTTTCTTTTCTTTGCTTTCTCTCTTTTCTTTCCTTTTCTTTCTTTATTTCTTTTCTTTCCTTTTCTTTCTTTCTTTCTTTCTTTTCTTTGCTTTCTCTCTTTTCTTTCCTTTTCTTTCTTTCTTTCTTTTCTTTGCTGTCTCTCTTTTCTTTCCTTTTCTTTTCTTTCTTTCTTTACTTTGCTTTCTCTCTTTTCTTTCCTTTTCTTTCTTTATTTCTTTCTTTTCTTTGCTTTCTCTCTTTTCTTTCCTTTTCTTTCTTTCTTTCTTTTCTTTCCTTTTCTTTCTTTCTTTTCTTTGCTTTCTCTCTTTTCTTTCCTTTTCTTTCTTTATTTCTTTTCTTTCCTTTTCTTTCTTTATTTCTTTCTTTTCTTTCCTTTTCTTTCTTTCTTTCTTTTCTTTGCTTTCTCTCTTTTCTTTCCTTTTCTTTCTTTCTTTCTTTTCTTTGCTTTCTCTCTTTTCTTTCCTTTTCTTTCTTTCTTTCTTTTCTTTGCTTTCTCTCTTTTCTTTCCTTTTCTTTCTTTCTTTCTTTTCTTTCCTTTTCTTTCTTTCTTTTCTTTGCTTTCTCTCTTTTCTTTCCTTTTCTTTCTTTATTTCTTTTCTTTCCTTTTCTTTCTTTATTTCTTTCTTTTCTTTCCTTTTCTTTCTTTCTTTCTTTTCTTTGCTTTCTTTCTTTTCTTTCCTTTTCTTTCTTTCTTTCTTTTCTTTGCTTTCTCTCTTTTCTTTCCTTTTCTTTCTTTCTTTCTTTTCTTTGCTTTCTCTCTTTTCTTTCCTTTTCTTTCTTTCTTTCTTTACTTTGCTTTCTCTCTTTTCTTTCCTTTTCTTTCTTTCTTTCTTTTCTTTCCTTTTCTTTCTTTCTTTTCTTTGCTTTCTCTCTTTTCTTTCCTTTTCTTTCTTTATTTCTTTTCTTTCCTTTTCTTTCTTTCTTTTCTTTGCTTTCTCTCTTTTCTTTCCTTTTCTTTCTTTATTTCTTTCCTTTTCTTTTCTTTCTTTCTTTTCTTTGCTTTCTCTCTTTTCTTTCCTTTTCTTTCTTTATTTCTTTCTTTTCTTTGCTTTCTCTCTTTTCTTTCCTTTTCTTTCTTTCTTTCTTTTCTTTCCTTTTCTTTCTTTCTTTTCTTTGCTTTCTCTCTTTTCTTTCCTTTTCTTTCTTTATTTCTTTTCTTTCCTTTTCTTTCTTTATTTCTTTCTTTTCTTTGCTTTCTCTCTTTTCTTTCCTTTTCTTTCTTTCTTTCTTTTCTTTCCTTTTCTTTCTTTATTTCTTTCTTTTCTTTCCTTTTCTTTCTTTCTTGCTTTTCTTTGCTTTCTCTCTTTTCTTTCCTTTTCTTTCTTTCTTTCTTTTCTTTGCTTTCTCTCTTTTCTTTCCTTTTCTTTCTTTCTTTCTTTTCTTTGCTTTCTCTCTTTTCTTTCCTTTTCTTTCTTTCTTTCTTTTCTTTGCTTTCTCTCTTTTCTTTCCTTTTCTTTCTTTCTTTCTTTTCTTTCCTTTTCTTTCTTTCTTTTCTTTGCTTTCTCTCTTTTCTTTCCTTTTCTTTCTTTCTTTCTTTTCTTTCCTTTTCTTTCTTTCTTTTCTTTGCTTTCTCTCTTTTCTTTCCTTTTCTTTCTTTATTTCTTTTCTTTCCTTTTCTTTCTTTCTTTCTTTACTTTGCTTTCTCTCTTTTCTTTCCTTTTCTTTCTTTCTTTCTTTTCTTTCCTTTTCTTTCTTTCTTTTCTTTGCTTTCTCTCTTTTCTTTCCTTTTCTTTCTTTATTTCTTTTCTTTCCTTTACTTTCTTTCTTTTCTTTGCTTTCTCTCTTTTCTTTCCTTTTCTTTCTTTATTTCTTTCCTTTTCTTTTCTTTCTTTCTTTTCTTTGCTTTCTCTCTTTTCTTTCCTTTTCTTTCTTTATTTCTTTCTTTTCTTTGCTTTCTCTCTTTTCTTTCCTTTTCTTTCTTTCTTTCTTTTCTTTCCTTTTCTTTCTTTCTTTTCTTTGCTTTCTCTCTTTTCTTTCCTTTTCTTTCTTTATTTCTTTTCTTTCCTTTTCTTTCTTTATTTCTTTCTTTTCTTTGCTTTCTCTCTTTTCTTTCCTTTTCTTTCTTTCTTTCTTTTCTTTCCTTTTCTTTCTTTATTTCTTTCTTTTCTTTCCTTTTCTTTCTTTCTTTCTTTTCTTTGCTTTCTCTCTTTTCTTTCCTTTTCTTTCTTTCTTTCTTTTCTTTGCTTTCTCTCTTTTCTTTCCTTTTCTTTCTTTCTTTCTTTTCTTTGCTTTCTCTCTTTTCTTTCCTTTTCTTTCTTTCTTTCTTTTCTTTGCTTTCTCTCTTTTCTTTCCTTTTCTTTCTTTCTTTTCTTTCCTTTTCTTTCTTTCTTTTCTTTGCTTTCTCTCTTTTCTTTCCTTTTCTTTCTTTCTTTCTTTTCTTTCCTTTTCTTTCTTTCTTTTCTTTGCTTTCTCTCTTTTCTTTCCTTTTCTTTCTTTATTTCTTTTCTTTCCTTTTCTTTCTTTATTTCTTTCTTTTCTTTGCTTTCTCTCTTTTCTTTCCTTTTCTTTCTTTCTTTCTTTTCTTTCCTTTTCTTTCTTTATTTCTTTCTTTTCTTTCCTTTTCTTTCTTTCTTTCTTTTCTTTGCTTTCTCTCTTTTCTTTCCTTTTCTTTCTTTCTTTCTTTTCTTTGCTTTCTCTCTTTTCTTTCCTTTTCTTTCTTTCTTTCTTTTCTTTGCTTTCTCTCTTTTCTTTCCTTTTCTTTCTTTCTTTCTTTTCTTTGCTTTCTCTCTTTTCTTTCCTTTTCTTTCTTTCTTTCTTTACTTTGCTTTCTCTCTTTTCTTTCCTTTTCTTTCTTTATTTCTTTCTTTTCTTTGCTTTCTCTCTTTTCTTTCCTTTTCTTTCTTTCTTTCTTTTCTTTCCTTTTCTTTCTTTCTTTTCTTTGCTTTCTCTCTTTTCTTTCCTTTTCTTTCTTTCTTTCTTTTCTTTCCTTTTCTTTCTTTCTTTTCTTTGCTTTCTCTCTTTTCTTTCCTTTTCTTTCTTTCTTTCTTTTCTTTCCTTTTCTTTCTTTCTTTTCTTTGCTTTCTCTCTTTTCTTTCCTTTTCTTTCTTTCTTTCTTTTCTTTCCTTTTCTTTCTTTCTTTTCTTTGCTTTCTCTCTTTTCTTTCCTTTTCTTTCTTTATTTCTTTTCTTTCCTTTTCTTTCTTTATTTCTTTCTTTTCTTTGCTTTCTCTCTTTTCTTTCCTTTTCTTTCTTTCTTTCTTTTCTTTCCTTTTCTTTCTTTATTTCTTTCTTTTCTTTCCTTTTCTTTCTTTCTTTCTTTTCTTTGCTTTCTCTCTTTTCTTTCCTTTTCTTTCTTTCTTTCTTTTCTTTGCTTTCTCTCTTTTCTTTCCTTTTCTTTCTTTCTTTCTTTTCTTTGCTTTCTCTCTTTTCTTTCCTTTTCTTTCTTTCTTTCTTTTCTTTGCTTTCTCTCTTTTCTTTCCTTTTCTTTCTTTCTTTCTTTACTTTGCTTTCTCTCTTTTCTTTCCTTTTCTTTCTTTATTTCTTTCTTTTCTTTGCTTTCTCTCTTTTCTTTCCTTTTCTTTCTTTCTTTCTTTTCTTTCCTTTTCTTTCTTTCTTTTCTTTGCTTTCTCTCTTTTCTTTCCTTTTCTTTCTTTCTTTTCTTTCCTTTTCTTTCTTTCTTTTCTTTGCTTTCTCTCTTTTCTTTCCTTTTCTTTCTTTATTTCTTTTCTTTCCTTTTCTTTCTTTCTTTTCTTTGCTTTCTCTCTTTTCTTTCCTTTTCTTTCTTTATTTCTTTCTTTTCTTTGCTTTCTCTCTTTTCTTTCCTTTTCTTTCTTTATTTCTTTCTTTTCTTTGCTTTCTCTCTTTTCTTTCCTTTTCTTTCTTTCTTTCTTTTCTTTCCTTTTCTTTCTTTCTTTTCTTTGCTTTCTCTCTTTTCTTTCCTTTTCTTTCTTTCTTTCTTTTCTTTCCTTTTCTTTCTTTCTTTTCTTTGCTTTCTCTCTTTTCTTTCCTTTTCTTTCTTTGTTTCTTTTCTTTCCTTTTCTTTCTTTATTTCTGTCTTTTCTTTCTTTATTTCTTTCTTTTCTTTCCTTTTCTTTCTTTCTTTCTTTTCTTTGCTTTCTCTCTTTTCTTTCCTTTTCTTTCTTTATTTCTTTTCTTTCCTATTCTTTCTTTCTTTCTTTTCTTTCCTTTTCTTTCTTTCTTTTCTTTGCTTTCTCTCTTTTCTTTCCTTTTCTTTCTTTATTTCTTTCTTTTCTTTGCTTTCTCTCTTTTCTTTCCTTTTCTTTCTTTCTTTCTTTTCTTTCCTTTTCTTTCTTTCTTTTCTTTGCTTTCTCTCTTTTCTTTCCTTTTCTTTCTTTCTTTCTTTTCTTTCCTTTTCTTTCTTTCTTTTCTTTGCTTTCTCTCTTTTCTTTCCTTTTCTTTCTTTATTTCTTTTCTTTCCTTTTCTTTCTTTCTTTTCTTTGCTTTCTCTCTTTTCTTTCCTTTTCTTTCTTTATTTCTTTTCTTTCCTTTTCTTTCTTTATTTCTTTCTTTTCTTTCCTTTTCTTTCTTTCTTTCTTTTCTTTGCTTTCTTTCTTTTCTTTCCTTTTCTTTCTTTCTTTCTTTTCTTTGCTTTCTCTCTTTTCTTTCCTTTTCTTTCTTTCTTTCTTTTCTTTGCTTTCTCTCTTTTCTTTCCTTTTCTTTCTTTCTTTCTTTACTTTGCTTTCTCTCTTTTCTTTCCTTTTCTTTCTTTCTTTCTTTTCTTTCCTTTTCTTTCTTTCTTTTCTTTGCTTTCTCTCTTTTCTTTCCTTTTCTTTCTTTCTTTCTTTTCTTTCCTTTTCTTTCTTTCTTTTCTTTGCTTTCTCTCTTTTCTTTCCTTTTCTTTCTTTATTTCTTTCCTTTTCTTTTCTTTCTTTCTTTTCTTTGCTTTCTCTCTTTTCTTTCCTTTTCTTTCTTTATTTCTTTTCTTTCCTTTTCTTTCTTTCTTTCTTTCTTTTCTTTGCTTTCTCTCTTTTCTTTCCTTTTCTTTCTTTCTTTCTTTTCTTTGCTGTCTCTCTTTTCTTTCCTTTTCTTTTCTTTCTTTCTTTACTTTGCTTTCTCTCTTTTCTTTCCTTTTCTTTCTTTATTTCTTTCTTTTCTTTGCTTTCTCTCTTTTCTTTCCTTTTCTTTCTTTCTTTCTTTTCTTTCCTTTTCTTTCTTTCTTTTCTTTGCTTTCTCTCTTTTCTTTCCTTTTCTTTCTTTATTTCTTTTCTTTCCTTTTCTTTCTTTATTTCTTTCTTTTCTTTCCTTTTCTTTCTTTCTTTCTTTTCTTTGCTTTCTCTCTTTTCTTTCCTTTTCTTTCTTTCTTTCTTTTCTTTCCTTTTCTTTCTTTCTTTTCTTTGCTTTCTCTCTTTTCTTTCCTTTTCTTTCTTTATTTCTTTTCTTTCCTTTTCTTTCTTTATTTCTTTCTTTTCTTTCCTTTTCTTTCTTTCTTTCTTTTCTTTGCTTTCTTTCTTTTCTTTCCTTTTCTTTCTTTCTTTCTTTTCTTTGCTTTCTCTCTTTTCTTTCCTTTTCTTTCTTTCTTTCTTTTCTTTGCTTTCTCTCTTTTCTTTCCTTTTCTTTCTTTCTTTCTTTACTTTGCTATCTCTCTTTTCTTTCCTTTTCTTTCTTTCTTTCTTTTCTTTCCTTTTCTTTCTTTCTTTTCTTTGCTTTCTCTCTTTTCTTTCCTTTTCTTTCTTTCTTTCTTTTCTTTCCTTTTCTTTCTTTCTTTTCTTTGCTTTCTCTCTTTTCTTTCCTTTTCTTTCTTTATTTCTTTCCTTTTCTTTTCTTTCTTTCTTTTCTTTGCTTTCTCTCTTTTCTTTCCTTTTCTTTCTTTATTTCTTTTCTTTCCTTTTCTTTCTTTCTTTCTTTCTTTTCTTTGCTTTCTCTCTTTTCTTTCCTTTTCTTTCTTTCTTTCTTTTCTTTGCTGTCTCTCTTTTCTTTCCTTTTCTTTTCTTTCTTTCTTTACTTTGCTTTCTCTCTTTTCTTTCCTTTTCTTTCTTTATTTCTTTCTTTTCTTTGCTTTCTCTCTTTTCTTTCCTTTTCTTTCTTTCTTTCTTTTCTTTCCTTTTCTTTCTTTCTTTTCTTTGCTTTCTCTCTTTTCTTTCCTTTTCTTTCTTTATTTCTTTTCTTTCCTTTTCTTTCTTTATTTCTTTCTTTTCTTTCCTTTTCTTTCTTTCTTTCTTTTCTTTGCTTTCTCTCTTTTCTTTCCTTTTCTTTCTTTCTTTCTTTTCTTTGCTTTCTCTCTTTTCTTTCCTTTTCTTTCTTTCTTTCTTTTCTTTGCTTTCTCTCTTTTCTTTCCTTTTCTTTCTTTCTTTCTTTTCTTTCCTTTTCTTTCTTTCTTTTCTTTGCTTTCTCTCTTTTCTTTCCTTTTCTTTCTTTATTTCTTTTCTTTCCTTTTCTTTCTTTATTTCTTTCTTTTCTTTCCTTTTCTTTCTTTCTTTCTTTTCTTTGCTTTCTTTCTTTTCTTTCCTTTTCTTTCTTTCTTTCTTTTCTTTGCTTTCTCTCTTTTCTTTCCTTTTCTTTCTTTCTTTCTTTTCTTTGCTTTCTCTCTTTTCTTTCCTTTTCTTTCTTTCTTTCTTTACTTTGCTTTCTCTCTTTTCTTTCCTTTTCTTTCTTTCTTTCTTTTCTTTCCTTTTCTTTCTTTCTTTTCTTTGCTTTCTCTCTTTTCTTTCCTTTTCTTTCTTTATTTCTTTTCTTTCCTTTTCTTTCTTTCTTTTCTTTGCTTTCTCTCTTTTCTTTCCTTTTCTTTCTTTATTTCTTTCCTTTTCTTTTCTTTCTTTCTTTTCTTTGCTTTCTCTCTTTTCTTTCCTTTTCTTTCTTTATTTCTTTCTTTTCTTTGCTTTCTCTCTTTTCTTTCCTTTTCTTTCTTTCTTTCTTTTCTTTCCTTTTCTTTCTTTCTTTTCTTTGCTTTCTCTCTTTTCTTTCCTTTTCTTTCTTTATTTCTTTTCTTTCCTTTTCTTTCTTTATTTCTTTCTTTTCTTTGCTTTCTCTCTTTTCTTTCCTTTTCTTTCTTTCTTTCTTTTCTTTCCTTTTCTTTCTTTATTTCTTTCTTTTCTTTCCTTTTCTTTCTTTCTTTCTTTTCTTTGCTTTCTCTCTTTTCTTTCCTTTTCTTTCTTTCTTTCTTTTCTTTGCTTTCTCTCTTTTCTTTCCTTTTCTTTCTTTCTTTCTTTTCTTTGCTTTCTCTCTTTTCTTTCCTTTTCTTTCTTTCTTTCTTTTCTTTGCTTTCTCTCTTTTCTTTCCTTTTCTTTCTTTCTTTCTTTTCTTTCCTTTTCTTTCTTTCTTTTCTTTGCTTTCTCTCTTTTCTTTCCTTTTCTTTCTTTCTTTCTTTTCTTTCCTTTTCTTTCTTTCTTTTCTTTGCTTTCTCTCTTTTCTTTCCTTTTCTTTCTTTATTTCTTTTCTTTCCTTTTCTTTCTTTCTTTCTTTACTTTGCTTTCTCTCTTTTCTTTCCTTTTCTTTCTTTCTTTCTTTTCTTTCCTTTTCTTTCTTTCTTTTCTTTGCTTTCTCTCTTTTCTTTCCTTTTCTTTCTTTATTTCTTTTCTTTCCTTTTCTTTCTTTCTTTTCTTTGCTTTCTCTCTTTTCTTTCCTTTTCTTTCTTTATTTCTTTCCTTTTCTTTTCTTTCTTTCTTTTCTTTGCTTTCTCTCTTTTCTTTCCTTTTCTTTCTTTATTTCTTTCTTTTCTTTGCTTTCTCTCTTTTCTTTCCTTTTCTTTCTTTCTTTCTTTTCTTTCCTTTTCTTTCTTTCTTTTCTTTGCTTTCTCTCTTTTCTTTCCTTTTCTTTCTTTATTTCTTTTCTTTCCTTTTCTTTCTTTATTTCTTTCTTTTCTTTGCTTTCTCTCTTTTCTTTCCTTTTCTTTCTTTCTTTCTTTTCTTTCCTTTTCTTTCTTTATTTCTTTCTTTTCTTTCCTTTTCTTTCTTTCTTTCTTTTCTTTGCTTTCTCTCTTTTCTTTCCTTTTCTTTCTTTCTTTCTTTTCTTTGCTTTCTCTCTTTTCTTTCCTTTTCTTTCTTTCTTTCTTTTCTTTGCTTTCTCTCTTTTCTTTCCTTTTCTTTCTTTCTTTCTTTTCTTTGCTTTCTCTCTTTTCTTTCCTTTTCTTTCTTTCTTTCTTTTCTTTCCTTTTCTTTCTTTCTTTTCTTTGCTTTCTCTCTTTTCTTTCCTTTTCTTTCTTTCTTTCTTTTCTTTCCTTTTCTTTCTTTCTTTTCTTTGCTTTCTCTCTTTTCTTTCCTTTTCTTTCTTTATTTCTTTTCTTTCCTTTTCTTTCTTTATTTCTTTCTTTTCTTTGCTTTCTCTCTTTTCTTTCCTTTTCTTTCTTTCTTTCTTTTCTTTCCTTTTCTTTCTTTATTTCTTTCTTTTCTTTCCTTTTCTTTCTTTCTTTCTTTTCTTTGCTTTCTCTCTTTTCTTTCCTTTTCTTTCTTTCTTTCTTTTCTTTGCTTTCTCTCTTTTCTTTCCTTTTCTTTCTTTCTTTCTTTTCTTTGCTTTCTCTCTTTTCTTTCCTTTTCTTTCTTTCTTTCTTTTCTTTGCTTTCTCTCTTTTCTTTCCTTTTCTTTCTTTCTTTCTTTACTTTGCTTTCTCTCTTTTCTTTCCTTTTCTTTCTTTATTTCTTTCTTTTCTTTGCTTTCTCTCTTTTCTTTCCTTTTCTTTCTTTCTTTCTTTTCTTTCCTTTTCTTTCTTTATTTCTTTCTTTTCTTTCCTTTTCTTTCTTTCTTTCTTTTCTTTGCTTTCTCTCTTTTCTTTCCTTTTCTTTCTTTCTTTCTTTTCTTTGCTTTCTCTCTTTTCTTTCCTTTTCTTTCTTTCTTTCTTTTCTTTGCTTTCTCTCTTTTCTTTCCTTTTCTTTCTTTCTTTCTTTTCTTTGCTTTCTCTCTTTTCTTTCCTTTTCTTTCTTTCTTTCTTTTCTTTCCTTTTCTTTCTTTCTTTTCTTTGCTTTCTCTCTTTTCTTTCCTTTTCTTTCTTTCTTTCTTTTCTTTCCTTTTCTTTCTTTCTTTTCTTTGCTTTCTCTCTTTTCTTTCCTTTTCTTTCTTTATTTCTTTTCTTTCCTTTTCTTTCTTTATTTCTTTCTTTTCTTTGCTTTCTCTCTTTTCTTTCCTTTTCTTTCTTTCTTTCTTTTCTTTCCTTTTCTTTCTTTATTTCTTTCTTTTCTTTCCTTTTCTTTCTTTCTTTCTTTTCTTTGCTTTCTCTCTTTTCTTTCCTTTTCTTTCTTTCTTTCTTTTCTTTGCTTTCTCTCTTTTCTTTCCTTTTCTTTCTTTCTTTCTTTTCTTTGCTTTCTCTCTTTTCTTTCCTTTTCTTTCTTTCTTTCTTTTCTTTGCTTTCTCTCTTTTCTTTCCTTTTCTTTCTTTCTTTCTTTACTTTGCTTTCTCTCTTTTCTTTCCTTTTCTTTCTTTATTTCTTTCTTTTCTTTGCTTTCTCTCTTTTCTTTCCTTTTCTTTCTTTCTTTCTTTTCTTTCCTTTTCTTTCTTTCTTTTCTTTGCTTTCTCTCTTTTCTTTCCTTTTCTTTCTTTCTTTCTTTTCTTTCCTTTTCTTTCTTTCTTTTCTTTGCTTTCTCTCTTTTCTTTCCTTTTCTTTCTTTATTTCTTTTCTTTCCTTTTCTTTCTTTCTTTTCTTTGCTTTCTCTCTTTTCTTTCCTTTTCTTTCTTTATTTCTTTCTTTTCTTTGCTTTCTCTCTTTTCTTTCCTTTTCTTTCTTTATTTCTTTCTTTTCTTTGCTTTCTCTCTTTTCTTTCCTTTTCTTTCTTTCTTTCTTTTCTTTCCTTTTCTTTCTTTCTTTTCTTTGCTTTCTCTCTTTTCTTTCCTTTTCTTTCTTTCTTTCCTTTCTTTCCTTTTCTTTCTTTCTTTTCTTTGCTTTCTCTCTTTTCTTTCCTTTTCTTTCTTTGTTTCTTTTCTTTCCTTTTCTTTCTTTATTTCTTTCTTTTCTTTGCTTTCTCTCTTTTCTTTCCTTTTCTTTCTTTCTTTCTTTTCTTTCCTTTTCTTTCTTTATTTCTTTCTTTTCTTTCCTTTTCTTTCTTTCTTTCTTTTCTTTGCTTTCTCTCTTTTCTTTCCTTTTCTTTCTTTATTTCTTTTCTTTCCTATTCTTTCTTTCTTTCTTTTCTTTCCTTTTCTTTCTTTCTTTTCTTTGCTTTCTCTCTTTTCTTTCCTTTTCTTTCTTTATTTCTTTCTTTTCTTTGCTTTCTCTCTTTTCCTTCCTTTTCTTTCTTTCTTTCTTTTCTTTCCTTTTCTTTCTTTCTTTTCTTTGCTTTCTCTCTTTTCTTTCCTTTTCTTTCTTTCTTTCTTTTCTTTCCTTTTCTTTCTTTCTTTTCTTTGCTTTCTCTCTTTTCTTTCCTTTTCTTTCTTTATTTCTTTTCTTTCCTTTTCTTTCTTTCTTTTCTTTGCTTTCTCTCTTTTCTTTCCTTTTCTTTCTTTATTTCTTTTCTTTCCTTTTCTTTCTTTATTTCTTTCTTTTCTTTCCTTTTCTTTCTTTCTTTCTTTTCTTTGCTTTCTCTCTTTTCTTTCCTTTTCTTTCTTTATTTCTTTTCTTTCCTATTCTTTCTTTCTTTCTTTTCTTTCCTTTTCTTTCTTTCTTTTCTTTGCTTTCTCTCTTTTCTTTCCTTTTCTTTCTTTATTTCTTTCTTTTCTTTGCTTTCTCTCTTTTCTTTCCTTTTCTTTCTTTCTTTCTTTTCTTTCCTTTTCTTTCTTTCTTTTCTTTGCTTTCTCTCTTTTCTTTCCTTTTCTTTCTTTCTTTCTTTTCTTTCCTTTTCTTTCTTTCTTTTCTTTGCTTTCTCTCTTTTCTTTCCTTTTCTTTCTTTATTTCTTTTCTTTCCTTTTCTTTCTTTATTTCTTTCTTTTCTTTGCTTTCTCTCTTTTCTTTCCTTTTCTTTCTTTCTTTCTTTTCTTTCCTTTTCTTTCTTTATTTCTTTCTTTTCTTTCCTTTTCTTTCTTTCTTTCTTTTCTTTGCTTTCTCTCTTTTCTTTCCTTTTCTTTCTTTATTTCTTTTCTTTCCTATTCTTTCTTTCTTTCTTTTCTTTCCTTTTCTTTCTTTCTTTTCTTTGCTTTCTCTCTTTTCTTTCCTTTTCTTTCTTTATTTCTTTCTTTTCTTTGCTTTCTCTCTTTTCTTTCCTTTTCTTTCTTTCTTTCTTTTCTTTCCTTTTCTTTCTTTCTTTTCTTTGCTTTCTCTCTTTTCTTTCCTTTTCTTTCTTTCTTTCTTTTCTTTCCTTTTCTTTCTTTCTTTTCTTTGCTTTCTCTCTTTTCTTTCCTTTTCTTTCTTTATTTCTTTTCTTTCCTTTTCTTTCTTTATTTCTTTCTTTTCTTTCCTTTTCTTTCTTTCTTTCTTTTCTTTGCTTTCTCTCTTTTCTTTCCTTTTCTTTCTTTCTTTCTTTTCTTTCCTTTTCTTTCTTTATTTCTTTCTTTTCTTTCCTTTTCTTTCTTTCTTTCTTTTCTTTGCTTTCTCTCTTTTCTTTCCTTTTCTTTCTTTATTTCTTTTCTTTGCTTTCTCTCTTTTCTTTCCTTTTCTTTCTTTCTTTCTTTTCTTTGCTTTCTCTCTTTTCTTTCCTTTTCTTTCTTTCTTTCTTTTCTTTCCTTTTCTTTCTTTCTTTTCTTTGCTTTCTCTCTTTTCTTTCCTTTTCTTTCTTTATTTCTTTTCTTTCCTTTTCTTTCTTTATTTCTTTCTTTTCTTTCCTTTTCTTTCTTTCTTTCTTTTCTTTGCTTTCTTTCTTTTCTTTCCTTTTCTTTCTTTCTTTCTTTTCTTTGCTTTCTCTCTTTTCTTTCCTTTTCTTTCTTTCTTTCTTTTCTTTGCTTTCTCTCTTTTCTTTCCTTTTCTTTCTTTCTTTCTTTACTTTGCTTTCTCTCTTTTCTTTCCTTTTCTTTCTTTCTTTCTTTTCTTTCCTTTTCTTTCTTTCTTTTCTTTGCTTTCTCTCTTTTCTTTCCTTTTCTTTCTTTCTTTCTTTTCTTTCCTTTTCTTTCTTTTTTTCTTTGCTTTCTCTCTTTTCTTTCCTTTTCTTTCTTTATTTCTTTCCTTTTCTTTTCTTTCTTTCTTTTCTTTGCTTTCTCTCTTTTCTTTCCTTTTCTTTCTTTATTTCTTTTCTTTCCTTTTCTTTCTTTCTTTCTTTCTTTTCTTTGCTTTCTCTCTTTTCTTTCCTTTTCTTTCTTTCTTTCTTTTCTTTGCTGTCTCTCTTTTCTTTCCTTTTCTTTTCTTTCTTTCTTTACTTTGCTTTCTCTCTTTTCTTTCCTTTTCTTTCTTTATTTCTTTCTTTTCTTTGCTTTCTCTCTTTTCTTTCCTTTTCTTTCTTTCTTTCTTTTCTTTCCTTTTCTTTCTTTCTTTTCTTTGCTTTCTCTCTTTTCTTTCCTTTTCTTTCTTTATTTCTTTTCTTTCCTTTTCTTTCTTTATTTCTTTCTTTTCTTTCCTTTTCTTTCTTTCTTTCTTTTCTTTGCTTTCTCTCTTTTCTTTCCTTTTCTTTCTTTCTTTCTTTTCTTTGCTTTCTCTCTTTTCTTTCCTTTTCTTTCTTTCTTTCTTTTCTTTGCTTTCTCTCTTTTCTTTCCTTTTCTTTCTTTCTTTCTTTTCTTTCCTTTTCTTTCTTTCTTTTCTTTGCTTTCTCTCTTTTCTTTCCTTTTCTTTCTTTATTTCTTTTCTTTCCTTTTCTTTCTTTATTTCTTTCTTTTCTTTCCTTTTCTTTCTTTCTTTCTTTTCTTTGCTTTCTTTCTTTTCTTTCCTTTTCTTTCTTTCTTTCTTTTCTTTGCTTTCTCTCTTTTCTTTCCTTTTCTTTCTTTCTTTCTTTTCTTTGCTTTCTCTCTTTTCTTTCCTTTTCTTTCTTTCTTTCTTTACTTTGCTTTCTCTCTTTTCTTTCCTTTTCTTTCTTTCTTTCTTTTCTTTCCTTTTCTTTCTTTCTTTTCTTTGCTTTCTCTCTTTTCTTTCCTTTTCTTTCTTTATTTCTTTTCTTTCCTTTTCTTTCTTTCTTTTCTTTGCTTTCTCTCTTTTCTTTCCTTTTCTTTCTTTATTTCTTTCCTTTTCTTTTCTTTCTTTCTTTTCTTTGCTTTCTCTCTTTTCTTTCCTTTTCTTTCTTTATTTCTTTCTTTTCTTTGCTTTCTCTCTTTTCTTTCCTTTTCTTTCTTTCTTTCTTTTCTTTCCTTTTCTTTCTTTCTTTTCTTTGCTTTCTCTCTTTTCTTTCCTTTTCTTTCTTTATTTCTTTTCTTTCCTTTTCTTTCTTTATTTCTTTCTTTTCTTTGCTTTCTCTCTTTTCTTTCCTTTTCTTTCTTTCTTTCTTTTCTTTCCTTTTCTTTCTTTATTTCTTTCTTTTCTTTCCTTTTCTTTCTTTCTTGCTTTTCTTTGCTTTCTCTCTTTTCTTTCCTTTTCTTTCTTTCTTTCTTTTCTTTGCTTTCTCTCTTTTCTTTCCTTTTCTTTCTTTCTTTCTTTTCTTTGCTTTCTCTCTTTTCTTTCCTTTTCTTTCTTTCTTTCTTTTCTTTGCTTTCTCTCTTTTCTTTCCTTTTCTTTCTTTCTTTCTTTTCTTTCCTTTTCTTTCTTTCTTTTCTTTGCTTTCTCTCTTTTCTTTCCTTTTCTTTCTTTCTTTCTTTTCTTTCCTTTTCTTTCTTTCTTTTCTTTGCTTTCTCTCTTTTCTTTCCTTTTCTTTCTTTATTTCTTTTCTTTCCTTTTCTTTCTTTCTTTCTTTACTTTGCTTTCTCTCTTTTCTTTCCTTTTCTTTCTTTCTTTCTTTTCTTTCCTTTTCTTTCTTTCTTTTCTTTGCTTTCTCTCTTTTCTTTCCTTTTCTTTCTTTATTTCTTTTCTTTCCTTTACTTTCTTTCTTTTCTTTGCTTTCTCTCTTTTCTTTCCTTTTCTTTCTTTATTTCTTTCCTTTTCTTTTCTTTCTTTCTTTTCTTTGCTTTCTCTCTTTTCTTTCCTTTTCTTTCTTTATTTCTTTCTTTTCTGCTTTCTCTCTTTTCTTTCCTTTTCTTTCTTTCTTTCTTTTCTTTCCTTTTCTTTCTTTCTTTTCTTTGCTTTCTCTCTTTTCTTTCCTTTTCTTTCTTTATTTCTTTTCTTTCCTTTTCTTTCTTTATTTCTTTCTTTTCTTTGCTTTCTCTCTTTTCTTTCCTTTTCTTTCTTTCTTTCTTTTCTTTCCTTTTCTTTCTTTATTTCTTTCTTTTCTTTCCTTTTTCTTTCTTTCTTTTCTTTGCTTTCTCTCTTTTCTTTCCTTTTCTTTCTTTCTTTCTTTTCTTTGCTTTCTCTCTTTTCTTTCCTTTTCTTTCTTTCTTTCTTTTCTTTGCTTTCTCTCTTTTCTTTCCTTTTCTTTCTTTCTTTCTTTTCTTTGCTTTCTCTCTTTTCTTTCCTTTTCTTTCTTTCTTTCTTTTCTTTCCTTTTCTTTCTTCTTTTCTTTGCTTTCTCTCTTTTCTTTCCTTTTCTTTCTTTCTTTCTTTTCTTTCCTTTTCTTTCTTTCTTTTCTTTGCTTTCTCTCTTTTCTTTCCTTTTCTTTCTTTATTTCTTTCTTTCCTTTTCTTTCTTTATTTCTTTCTTTTCTTTGCTTTCTCTCTTTTCTTTCCTTTTCTTTCTTTCTTTCTTTTCTTTCCTTTTCTTTCTTTATTTCTTTCTTTTCTTTCCTTTTCTTTCTTTCTTTCTTTTCTTTGCTTTCTCTCTTTTCTTTCCTTTTCTTTCTTTCTTTCTTTTCTTTGCTTTCTCTCTTTTCTTTCCTTTTCTTTCTTTCTTTCTTTTCTTTGCTTTCTCTCTTTTCTTTCCTTTTCTTTCTTTCTTTCTTTTCTTTGCTTTCTCTCTTTTCTTTCCTTTTCTTTCTTTCTTTCTTTACTTTGCTTTCTCTCTTTTCTTTCCTTTTCTTTCTTTATTTCTTTCTTTTCTTTGCTTTCTCTCTTTTCTTTCCTTTTCTTTCTTTCTTTCTTTTCTTTCCTTTTCTTTCTTTCTTTTCTTTGCTTTCTCTCTTTTCTTTCCTTTTCTTTCTTTCTTTCTTTTCTTTCCTTTTCTTTCTTTCTTTCTTTGCTTTCTCTCTTTTCTTTCCTTTTCTTTCTTTATTTCTTTTCTTTCCTTTTCTTTCTTTCTTTTCTTTGCTTTCTCTCTTTTCTTTCCTTTTCTTTCTTTATTTCTTTCTTTTCTTTGCTTTCTCTCTTTTCTTTCCTTTTCTTTCTTTATTTCTTTCTTTTCTTTGCTTTCTCTCTTTTCTTTCCTTTTTCTTTCTTTCTTTCTTTTCTTTCCTTTTCTTTCTTTCTTTTCTTTGCTTTCTCTCTTTTCTTTCCTTTTCTTTCTTTCTTTCTTTTCTTTCCTTTTCTTTCTTTCTTTTCTTTGCTTTCTCTCTTTTCTTTCCTTTTCTTTCTTTGTTTCTTTTCTTTCCTTTTCTTTCTTTATTTCTTTCTTTTCTTTGCTTTCTCTCTTTTCTTTCCTTTTCTTTCTTTCTTTCTTTTCTTTCCTTTTCTTTCTTTATTTCTTTCTTTTCTTTCCTTTTCTTTCTTTCTTTCTTTTCTTTGCTTTCTCTCTTTTCTTTCCTTTTCTTTCTTTATTTCTTTTCTTTCCTATTCTTTCTTTCTTTTCTTTCCTTTTCTTTCTTTCTTTTCTTTGCTTTCTCTCTTTTCTTTCCTTTTCTTTCTTTATTTCTTTCTTTTTCTTTGCTTTCTCTCTTTTCTTTCCTTTTTCTTTCTTTCTTTCTTTTCTTTCCTTTTCTTTCTTTCTTTTCTTTGCTTTCTCTCTTTTCTTTCCTTTTCTTTCTTTCTTTCTTTTCTTTCCTTTTCTTTCTTTCTTTTCTTTGCTTTCTCTCTTTTCTTTCCTTTTCTTTCTTTATTTCTTTTCTTTCCTTTTCTTTCTTTCTTTTCTTTGCTTTCTCTCTTTTCTTTCCTTTTCTTTCTTTATTTCTTTTCTTTCCTTTTCTTTCTTTATTTCTTTCTTTTCTTTCCTTTTCTTTCTTTCTTTCTTTTCTTTGCTTTCTCTCTTTTCTTTCCTTTTCTTTCTTTATTTCTTTTCTTTCCTATTCTTTCTTTCTTTCTTTTCTTTCCTTTTCTTTCTTTCTTTTCTTTGCTTTCTCTCTTTTCTTTCCTTTTCTTTCTTTATTTCTTTCTTTTCTTTGCTTTCTCTCTTTTCTTTCCTTTTCTTTCTTTCTTTCTTTTCTTTCCTTTTCTTTCTTTCTTTTCTTTGCTTTCTCTCTTTTCTTTCCTTTTCTTTCTTTCTTTCTTTTCTTTCCTTTTCTTTCTTTCTTTTCTTTGCTTTCTCTCTTTTCTTTCCTTTTCTTTCTTTATTTCTTTTCTTTCCTTTTCTTTCTTTATTTCTTTCTTTTCTTTGCTTTCTCTCTTTTCTTTCCTTTTCTTTCTTTCTTTCTTTTCTTTCCTTTTCTTTCTTTATTTCTTTCTTTTCTTTCCTTTTCTTTCTTTCTTTCTTTTCTTTGCTTTCTCTCTTTTCTTTCCTTTTCTTTCTTTATTTCTTTTCTTTCCTATTCTTTCTTTCTTTCTTTTCTTTCCTTTTCTTTCTTTCTTTTCTTTGCTTTCTCTCTTTTCTTTCCTTTTCTTTCTTTATTTCTTTCTTTTCTTTGCTTTCTCTCTTTTCTTTCCTTTTCTTTCTTTCTTTCTTTTCTTTCCTTTTCTTTCTTTCTTTTCTTTGCTTTCTCTCTTTTCTTTCCTTTTCTTTCTTTCTTTCTTTTCTTTCCTTTTCTTTCTTTCTTTTCTTTGCTTTCTCTCTTTTCTTTCCTTTTCTTTCTTTATTTCTTTTCTTTCCTTTTCTTTCTTTATTTCTTTCTTTTCTTTGCTTTCTCTCTTTTCTTTCCTTTTCTTTCTTTCTTTCTTTTCTTTCCTTTTCTTTCTTTATTTCTTTCTTTTCTTTCCTTTTCTTTCTTTCTTTCTTTTCTTTGCTTTCTCTCTTTTCTTTCCTTTTCTTTCTTTATTTCTTTTCTTTCCTATTCTTTCTTTCTTTCTTTTCTTTCCTTTTCTTTCTTTCTTTTCTTTGCTTTCTCTCTTTTCTTTCCTTTTCTTTCTTTATTTCTTTCTTTTCTTTGCTTTCTCTCTTTTCTTTCCTTTTCTTTCTTTCTTTCTTTTCTTTCCTTTTCTTTCTTTCTTTTCTTTGCTTTCTCTCTTTTCTTTCCTTTTCTTTCTTTATTTCTTTTCTTTCCTTTTCTTTCTTTCTTTTCTTTGCTTTCTCTCTTTCTTTCCTTTTCTTTCTTTATTTCTTTCTTTTCTTTGCTTTCTCTCTTTTCTTTCCTTTTCTTTCTTTCTTTCTTTTCTTTCCTTTTCTTTCTTTCTTTTCTTTGCTTTCTCTCTTTTCTTTCCTTTTCTTTCTTTCTTTCTTTTCTTTCCTTTTCTTTCTTTCTTTTCTTTGCTTTCTCTCTTTTCTTTCCTTTTCTTTCTTTATTTCTTTTCTTTCCTTTTCTTTCTTTATTTCTTTCTTTTCTTTGCTTTCTCTCTTTTCTTTCCTTTTCTTTCTTTCTTTCTTTTCTTTCCTTTTCTTTCTTTATTTCTTTCTTTTCTTTCCTTTTCTTTCTTTCTTTCTTTTCTTTGCTTTCTCTCTTTTCTTTCCTTTTCTTTCTTTATTTCTTTTATTTCCTATTCTTTCTTTCTTTCTTTTCTTTCCTTTTCTTTCTTTCTTTTCTTTGCTTTCTCTCTTTTCTTTCCTTTTCTTTCTTTATTTCTTTCTTTTCTTTGCTTTCTCTCTTTTCTTTCCTTTTCTTTCTTTCTTTCTTTTCTTTCCTTTTCTTTCTTTCTTTTCTTTGCTTTCTCTCTTTTCTTTCCTTTTCTTTCTTTATTTCTTTTCTTTCCTTTTCTTTCTTTCTTTTCTTTGCTTTCTCTCTTTTCTTTCCTTTTCTTTCTTTATTTCTTTCTTTTCTTTGCTTTCTCTCTTTTCTTTCCTTTTCTTTCTTTCTTTCTTTTCTTTCCTTTTCTTTCTTTCTTTTCTTTGCTTTCTCTCTTTTCTTTCCTTTTCTTTCTTTCTTTCTTTTCTTTCCTTTTCTTTCTTTCTTTTCTTTCCTTTTCTTTCTTTATTTCTTTGTTTTCTTTGCTTTCTCTCTTTTCTTTCCTTTTCTTTCTTTCTCTCTTTTCTTTCCTTTTCTTTCTTTATTTCTTTTCTTTCCTTTTCTTTCTTTATTTCTTTCTTTTCTTTGCTTTTCTTTCTTTCTTTCTTTTCTTTGCTTTCTCTCTTTTCTTTCCTTTTCTTTCTTTCTTTCTTTTCTTTCCTTTTCTTTCTTTCTTTTCTTTGCTTTCTCTCTTTTCTTTCCTTTTCTTTCTTTATTTCTTTTCTTTCCTTTTCTTTCTTTCTTTTCTTTGCTTTCTCTCTTTTCTTTCCTTTTCTTTCTTTATTTCTTTTCTTTCCTTTTCTTTCTTTATTTCTTTCTTTTCTTTCCTTTTCTTTCTTTCTTTCTTTTCTTTGCTTTCTCTCTTTTCTTTCCTTTTCTTTCTTTCTTTCTTTTCTTTCCTTTTCTTTCTTTCTTTTCTTTGCTTTCTCTCTTTTCTTTCCTTTTCTTTCTTTATTTCTTTTCTTTCCTTTTCTTTCTTTATTTCTTTCTTTTCTTTCCTTTTCTTTCTTTCTTTCTTTTCTTTGCTTTCTCTCTTTTCTTTCCTTTTCTTTCTTTCTTTCTTTTCTTTGCTTTCTCTCTTTTCTTTCCTTTTCTTTCTTTCTTTCTTTTCTTTGCTTTCTCTCTTTTCTTTCCTTTTCTTTCTTTCTTTCTTTTCTTTGCTTTCTCTCTTTTCTTTCCTTTTCTTTTCTTTCTTTCTTTCTTTTCTTTGCGTTCTCTCTTTTCTTTCCTTTTCTTTCTTTCTTTCTTTTCTTTCCTTTTCTTTCTTTCTTTTCTTTGCTTTCTCTCTTTTCTTTCCTTTTCTTTCTTTCTTTCTTTTCTTTCCTTTTCTTTCTTTCTTTTCTTTGCTTTCTCTCTTTTCTTTCCTTTTCTTTCTTTATTTCTTTTCTTTGCTTTCTCTCTTTTCTTTCCTTTTCTTTCTTTCTTTCTTTTCTTTGCTTTCTCTCTTTTCTTTCCTTTTCTTTCTTTCTTTCTTTTCTTTCCTTTTCTTTCTTTATTTCTTTCTTTTCTTTGCTTTCTCTCTTTTCTTTCCTTTTCTTTCTTTCTTTCTTTTCTTTCCTTTTCTTTCTTTATTTCTTTCTTTTCTTTGCTTTCTCTCTTTTCTTTCCTTTTCTTTCTTTCTTTCTTTTCTTTCCTTTTCTTTCTTTATTTCTTTCTTTTCTTTCCTTTTCTTTCTTTCTTTCTTTTCTTTGCTTTCTCTCTTTTCTTTCCTTTTCTTTCTTTCTTTCTTTTCTTTGCTTTCTCTCTTTTCTTTCCTTTTCTTTCTTTCTTTCTTTTCTTTGCTTTCTCTCTTTTCTTTCCTTTTCTTTCTTTCTTTTTTTCTTTGCTGTCTCTCTTTTCTTTCCTTTTCTTTTCTTTCTTTCTTTACTTTGCTTTCTCTCTTTTCTTTCCTTTTCTTTCTTTATTTCTTTCTTTTCTTTGCTTTCTCTCTTTTCTTTCCTTTTCTTTCTTTCTTTCTTTTCTTTCCTTTTCTTTCTTTCTTTTCTTTGCTTTCTCTCTTTTCTTTCCTTTTCTTTCTTTATTTCTTTTCTTTCCTTTTCTTTCTTTCTTTTCTTTGCTTTCTCTCTTTTCTTTCCTTTTCTTTCTTTCTTTCTTTTCTTTCCTTTTCTTTCTTTCTTTTCTTTGCTTTCTCTCTTTTCTTTCCTTTTCTTTCTTTATTTCTTTTCTTTCCTTTTCTTTCTTTATTTCTTTCTTTTCTTTCCTTTTCTTTCTTTCTTTCTTTTCTTTGCTTTCTCTCTTTTCTTTCCTTTTCTTTCTTTCTTTCTTTTCTTTGCTTTCTCTCTTTTCTTTCCTTTTCTTTCTTTCTTTCTTTTCTTTCCTTTTCTTTCTTTCTTTCTTTCTTTTCTTTGCTTTCTCTCTTTTCTTTCCTTTTCTTTCTTTCTTTCTTTTCTTTCCTTTTCTTTTCTTTATTTCTTTCTTTTCTTTGCTTTCTCTCTTTTCTTTCCTTTTCTTTCTTTCTTTCTTTTCTTTCCTTTTCTTTCTTTCTTTTCTTTGCTTTCTCTCTTTTCTTTCCTTTTCTTTCTTTATTTCTTTTCTTTCCTTTTCTTTCTTTATTTCTTTCTTTTCTTTCCTTTTCTTTTCTTTCTTTCTTTACTTTGCTTTCTCTCTTTTCTTTCCTTTTCTTTCTTTATTTCTTTCTTTTCTTTGCTTTCTCTCTTTTCTTTCCTTTTCTTTCTTTCTTTCTTTTCTTTCCTTTTCTTTCTTTCTTTTCTTTGCTTTCTCTCTTTTCTTTCCTTTTCTTTCTTTATTTCTTTTCTTTCCTTTTCTTTCTTTATTTCTTTCTTTTCTTTCCTTTTCTTTCTTTCTTTCTTTTCTTTGCTTTCTCTCTTTTCTTTCCTTTTCTTTCTTTCTTTCTTTTCTTTGCTTTCTCTCTTTTCTTTCCTTTTCTTTCTTTCTTTCTTTTCTTTCCTTTTCTTTCTTTCTTTCTTTCTTTTCTTTGCTTTCTCTCTTTTCTTTCCTTTTCTTTCTTTATTTCTTTTCTTTCCTTTTCTTTCTTTCTTTCTTTCTTTTCTTTGCTTTCTCTCTTTTCTTTCCTTTTCTTTCTTTCTTTCTTTTCTTTGCTGTCTCTCTTTTCTTTCCTTTTCTTTTCTTTCTTTCTTTACTTTGCTTTCTCTCTTTTCTTTCCTTTTCTTTCTTTATTTCTTTCTTTTCTTTGCTTTCTCTCTTTTCTTTCCTTTTCTTTCTTTCTTTCTTTTCTTTCCTTTTCTTTCTTTCTTTTCTTTGCTTTCTCTCTTTTCTTTCCTTTTCTTTCTTTATTTCTTTTCTTTCCTTTTCTTTCTTTATTTCTTTCTTTTCTTTCCTTTTCTTTCTTTCTTTCTTTTCTTTGCTTTCTCTCTTTTCTTTCCTTTTCTTTCTTTCTTTCTTTTCTTTGCTTTCTCTCTTTTCTTTCCTTTTCTTTCTTTCTTTCTTTTCTTTGCTTTCTCTCTTTTCTTTCCTTTTCTTTCTTTCTTTCTTTTCTTTGCTTTCTCACTTTTCTTTCCTTTTCTTTCTTTCTTTCTTTACTTTGCTTTCTCTTTTTTCTTTCCTTTTCTTTTCTTTCTTTCTTTTCTTTGCTTTCTCTCTTTTCTTTCCTTTTCTTTCTTTATTTCTTTCTTTTCTTTGCTTTCTCTCTTTTCTTTCCTTTTCTTTCTTTCTTTCTTTTCTTTCCTTTTCTTTCTTTCTTTTCTTTGCTTTCTCTCTTTTCTTTCCTTTTCTTTCTTTCTTTCTTTTCTTTCCTTTTCTTTCTTTCTTTTCTTTGCTTTCTCTCTTTTCTTTCCTTTTCTTTCTTTATTTCTTTTCTTTCCTTTTCTTTCTTTATTTCTTTCTTTTCTTTGCTTTCTCTCTTTTCTTTCCTTTTCTTTCTTTCTTTCTTTTCTTTCCTTTTCTTTCTTTATTTCTTTCTTTTCTTTCCTTTTCTTTCTTTCTTTCTTTTCTTTGCTTTCTCTCTTTTCTTTCCTTTTCTTTATTTCTTTCTTTTCTTTGCTTTCTCTCTTTTCTTTCCTTTTCTTTCTTTCTTTCTTTTCTTTGCTTTCTCTCTTTTCTTTCCTTTTCTTTCTTTCTTTCTTTTCTTTGCTTTCTCTCTTTTCTTTCCTTTTCTTTCTTTCTTTCTTTACTTTGCTTTCTCTCTTTTCTTTCCTTTTCTTTCTTTATTTCTTTCTTTTCTTTGCTTTCTCTCTTTTCTTTCCTTTTCTTTCTTTCTTTCTTTTCTTTCCTTTTCTTTCTTTCTTTTCTTTGCTTTCTCTCTTTTCTTTACTTTTCTTTCTTTCTTTCTTTTCTTTCCTTTTCTTTCTTTCTTTTCTTTGCTTTCTCTCTTTTCTTTCCTTTTCTTTCTTTATTTCTTTTCTTTCCTTTTCTTTCTTTCTTTTCTTTGCTTTCTCTCTTTTCTTTCCTTTTCTTTCTTTATTTCTTTCTTTTCTTTGCTTTCTCTCTTTTCTTTCCTTTTCTTTCTTTATTTCTTTCTTTTCTTTGCTTTCTCTCTTTTCTTTCCTTTTCTTTCTTTCTTTCTTTTCTTTCCTTTTCTTTCTTTCTTTTCTTTGCTTTCTCTCTTTTCTTTCCTTTTCTTTCTTTCTTTCTTTTCTTTCCTTTTCTTTCTTTCTTTTCTTTGCTTTCTCTCTTTTCTTTCCTTTTCTTTCTTTATTTCTTTTCTTTCCTTTTCTTTCTTTATTTCTTTCTTTTCTTTGCTTTCTCTCTTTTCTTTCCTTTTCTTTCTTTCTTTCTTTTCTTTCCTTTTCTTTCTTTATTTCTTTCTTTTCTTTCCTTTTCTTTCTTTCTTTCTTTTCTTTGCTTTCTCTCTTTTCTTTCCTTTTCTTTCTTTATTTCTTTTCTTTCCTATTCTTTCTTTCTTTCTTTTCTTTCCTTTTCTTTCTTTCTTTTCTTTGCTTTCTCTCTTTTCTTTCCTTTTCTTTCTTTATTTCTTTCTTTTCTTTGCTTTCTCTCTTTTCTTTCCTTTTCTTTCTTTCTTTCTTTTCTTTCCTTTTCTTTCTTTCTTTTCTTTGCTTTCTCTCTTTTCTTTCCTTTTCTTTCTTTATTTCTTTTCTTTCCTTTTCTTTCTTTCTTTTCTTTGCTTTCTCTCTTTTCTTTCCTTTTCTTTCTTTCTCTCTTTTCTTTCCTTTTCTTTCTTTATTTCTTTCTTTTCCTTGCTTTCTCTCTTTTCTTTCCTTTTCTTTCTTTATTTCTTTCTTTTCTTTGCTTTCTCTCTTTTCTTTCCTTTTCTTTCTTTCTCTCTTTTCTTTCCTTTTCTTTCTTTATTTCTTTGTTTTCTTTGCTTTCTCTCTTTTCTTTCCTTTTCTTTCTTTATTTCTTTCTTTTCTTTGCTTTCTCTCTTTTCTTTTCTTTCTTTCTCTCTTTTCTTTCCTTTTCTTTCTTTATTTCTTTCTTTTCTTTGCTTTCTCTCTTTTCTTTCCTTTTCTTTCTTTATTTCTCTCTTTTCTTTCCTTTTCTTTCTTTCTTTCTTTTCTTTGCTTTCTCTCTTTTCTTTCCTTTTCTTTGCTTTCTCTCTTTTCTTTCCTTTTCTTTCTTTATTTCTTTCTTTTCTTTGCTTTCTCTCTTTTCTTTTCTTTCTTTCTCTCTTTTCTTTCCTTTTCTTTCTTTATTTCTTTCTTTTCTTTGCTTTCTCTCTTTTCTTTCCTTTTCTTTCTTTATTTCTCTCTTTTCTTTCCTTTTCTTTCTTTCTTTCTTTTCTTTGCTTTCTCTCTTTTCTTTCCTTTTCTTTGCTTTCTCTCTTTTCTTTCCTTTTCTTTCTTTATTTCTCTCTTTTCTTTCCTTTTCTTTCTTTCTTTCTTTTCTTTGCTTTCTGTCTTTTCTTTCCTTTTCTTTCTTTCTTTCTTTTCTTTCCTTTTCTTTCTTTATTTCTTTCTTTTCTTTCCTTTTCTTTCTTTCTTTCTTTTCTTTGCTTTCTCTCTTTTCTTTCCTTTTCTTTCTTTCTCTCTTTTCTTTCCTTTTCTTTCTTTATTTCTCTCTTTTCTTTCCTTTTCTTTCTTTCTTTCTTTTCTTTGCTTTCTCTCTTTTCTTTCTTTCTTTCTTTTCTTTCCTTTTCTTTCTTTATTTCTCTCTTTTCTTTCCTTTTCTTTCTTTCTTTCTTTTCTTTCCTTTTCTTTCTTTCTTTCTTTTCTTTCTCTTTCTTCTTTTCTTTCTTTCTTCTTCTTTCTTTCTTTCTTCTTCTTCTTTTCTTCCTTTCTTTCTTCTTCTTTCTTTCTTTCTTTCTTCTTTCTTTCTTTCTTTCTTTTTTCTTTCTCTCTTTTCTTTCCTTTTCTTTCTTTATTTCTCTCTTTTCTTTCCTTTTCTTTCTTTCTTTCTTTTCTTTGCTTTTCTTTCTTTCTTTGCTTTTCTTTCCTTTTCTTTCTTTATTTCTCTCTTTTCTTTCCTTTTCTTTCTTTCTTTCTTTTCTTTCCTTTTCTTTCTTTCTTTCTTTTCTTTGCTTTCTTTCTTTTCTTTCCTTTTCTTTCTTTCTCTCTTTTCTTTCCTTTTCTTTCTTTATTTCTTTCTTTTCTTTGCTTTCTCTCTTTTCTTTCCTTTTCTTTCTTTATTTCTTTCTTTTCTTTGCTTTCTCTCTTGTCTTTCCTTTTCTTTCTTTATTTCTTTGTTTTCTTTGCTTTCTCTCTTTTCTTTCCTTTTCTTTCTTTCTCTCTTTTCTTTCCTTTTCTTTCTTTATTTCTTTTCTTTCCTTTTCTTTCTTTATTTCTTTCTTTTCTTTGCTTTTCTTTCTTTCTTTCTTTTCTTTGCTTTCTCTCTTTTCTTTCCTTTTCTTTCTTTCTTTCTTTTCTTTCCTTTTCTTTCTTTCTTTTCTTTGCTTTCTCTCTTTTCTTTCCTTTTCTTTCTTTATTTCTTTTCTTTCCTTTTCTTTCTTTCTTTTCTTTGCTTTCTCTCTTTTCTTTCCTTTTCTTTCTTTATTTCTTTTCTTTCCTTTTCTTTCTTTATTTCTTTCTTTTCTTTCCTTTTCTTTCTTTCTTTCTTTTCTTTGCTTTCTCTCTTTTCTTTCCTTTTCTTTCTTTCTTTCTTTTCTTTCCTTTTCTTTCTTTCTTTTCTTTGCTTTCTCTCTTTTCTTTCCTTTTCTTTCTTTATTTCTTTTCTTTCCTTTTCTTTCTTTATTTCTTTCTTTTCTTTCCTTTTCTTTCTTTCTTTCTTTTCTTTGCTTTCTCTCTTTTCTTTCCTTTTCTTTCTTTCTTTCTTTTCTTTCTTTTTCTTTCTTTCTTTTCTTTGCTTTCTCTCTTTTCTTTCCTTTTCTTTCTTTCTTTCTTTTCTTTGCTTTCTCTCTTTTCTTTCCTTTTCTTTCTTTCTTTCTTTTCTTTGCTTTCTCTCTTTTCTTTCCTTTTCTTTCTTTCTTTCTTTTCTTTGCTTTCTCTCTTTTCTTTCCTTTTCTTTTCTTTCTTTCTTTCTTTTCTTTGCTTTCTCTCTTTTCTTTCCTTTTCTTTCTTTCTTTCTTTTCTTTCCTTTTCTTTCTTTCTTTTCTTTGCTTTCTCTCTTTTCTTTCCTTTTCTTTCTTTCTTTCTTTTCTTTCCTTTTCTTTCTTTCTTTTCTTTGCTTTCTCTCTTTTCTTTCCTTTTCTTTCTTTATTTCTTTTCTTTCCTTTTCTTTCTTTATTTCTTTCTTTTCTTTGCTTTCTCTCTTTTCTTTCCTTTTCTTTCTTTCTTTCTTTTCTTTGCTTTCTCTCTTTTCTTTCCTTTTCTTTCTTTCTTTCTTTTCTTTCCTTTTCTTTCTTTCTTTCTTTCTTTTCTTTCCTTTTCTTTCTTTCTTTCTTTTCTTTGCTTTCTCTCTTTTCTTTCCTTTTCTTTCTTTCTTTCTTTTCTTTGCTTTCTCTCTTTTCTTTCCTTTTCTTTCTTTCTTTCTTTTCTTTGCTTTCTCTCTTTTCTTTCCTTTTCTTTCTTTCTTTCTTTTCTTTGCTTTCTCTCTTTTCTTTCCTTTTCTTTCTTTCTTTCTTTTCTTTGCTTTCTCTCTTTTCTTTCCTTTTCTTTCTTTCTTTCTTTTCTTTGCTTTCTCTCTTTTCTTTCCTTTTCTTTCTTTCTTTCTTTTCTTTGCTTTCTCTCTTTTCTTTCCTTTTCTTTCTTTCTTTCTTTTCTTTCCTTTTCTTTCTTTCTTTTCTTTGCTTTCTCTCTTTTCTTTCCTTTTCTTTCTTTATTTCTTTTCTTTCCTTTTCTTTCTTTATTTCTTTCTTTTCTTTCCTTTTCTTTCTTTCTTTCTTTTCTTTGCTTTCTCTCTTTTCTTTCCTTTTCTTTCTTTCTTTCTTTTCTTTGCTTTCTCTCTTTTCTTTCCTTTTCTTTCTTTCTTTCTTTTCTTTGCTTTCTCTCTTTTCTTTCCTTTTCTTTCTTTCTTTCTTTTCTTTGCTTTCTCTCTTTTCTTTCCTTTTCTTTCTTTCTTTCTTTTCTTTCCTTTTCTTTCTTTCTTTTCTTTGCTTTCTCTCTTTTCTTTCCTTTTCTTTCTTTATTTCTTTTCTTTCCTTTTCTTTCTTTATTTCTTTCTTTTCTTTCCTTTTCTTTCTTTCTTTCTTTTCTTTGCTTTCTCTCTTTTCTTTCCTTTTCTTTCTTTCTTTCTTTTCTTTGCTTTCTCTCTTTTCTTTCCTTTTCTTTCTTTCTTTCTTTTCTTTCCTTTTCTTTCTTTCTTTCTTTCTTTTCTTTGCTTTCTCTCTTTTCTTTCCTTTTCTTTCTTTATTTCTTTTCTTTCCTTTTCTTTCTTTCTTTCTTTCTTTTCTTTGCTTTCTCTCTTTTCTTTCCTTTTCTTTCTTTCTTTCTTTTCTTTGCTGTCTCTCTTTTCTTTCCTTTTCTTTTCTTTCTTTCTTTACTTTGCTTTCTCTCTTTTCTTTCCTTTTCTTTCTTTATTTCTTTCTTTTCTTTGCTTTCTCTCTTTTCTTTCCTTTTCTTTCTTTCTTTCTTTTCTTTCCTTTTCTTTCTTTCTTTTCTTTGCTTTCTCTCTTTTCTTTCCTTTTCTTTCTTTATTTCTTTTCTTTCCTTTTCTTTCTTTATTTCTTTCTTTTCTTTCCTTTTCTTTCTTTCTTTCTTTTCTTTGCTTTCTCTCTTTTCTTTCCTTTTCTTTCTTTCTTTCTTTTCTTTGCTTTCTCTCTTTTCTTTCCTTTTCTTTCTTTCTTTCTTTTCTTTCCTTTTCTTTCTTTCTTTCTTTCTTTTCTTTGCTTTCTCTCTTT
>CAXIWW010000838.1:0-59397 GCA_964036315.1 Acanthosepion esculentum | reverse complement strand
GAACAGGAAACAAAATATTGGGACTTTATCCCTTCTGTCTTGGGGAAGCGGGTATTTTTCATGGATTTATTCAGGAGACTATTTGGGAACAGGAAACAAAATATTGGGACTTTATCCCTTCTGTCTTGGGGAAGCGGGTATTTTTCATGGATTTATTCAGGAGGCTATTTGGGAACAGGAAACAAAATATTGGGACTTTATCCCTTCTGTCTTGGGGAAGCGGGTATTTTTCATGGATTTATTCAGGAGACTATTTGGGAACAGGAAACAAAATATTGGGACTTTATCCCTTCTGTCTTGGGGAAGCGGGTATTTTTCATGGATTTATTCAGGAGACTATTTGGGAACAGGAAACAAAATATTGGGACTTTATCCCTTCTGTCTTGGGGAAGCGGGTATTTTTCATGGATTTATTCAGGAGACTATTTGGGAACAGGAAACAAAATATTGGGACTTTATCCCTTCTGTCTTGGGGAAGCGGGTATTTTTCATGGATTTATTCAGGAGACTATTTGGGAACAGGAAACAAAATATTGGGACTTTATCCCTTCTGTCTTGGGGAAGCGGGTATTTTTCATGGATTTATTCAGGAGACTATTTGGGAACAGGAAACAAAATATTGGGACTTTATCCCTTCTGTCTTGGGGAAGCGGGTATTTTTCATGGATTTATTCAGGAGACTATTTGGGAACAGGAAACAAAATATTGGGACTTTATCCCTTCTGTCTTGGGGAAGCGGGTATTTTTCATGGATTTATTCAGGAGACTATTTGGGAACAGGAAACAAAATATTGGGACTTTATCCCTTCTGTCTTGGGGAAGCGGGTATTTTTCATGGATTTATTCAGGAGACTATTTGGGAACAGGAAACAAAATATTGGGACTTTATCCCTTCTGTCTTGGGGAAGCGGGTATTTTTCATTGATTTATTCAGGAGACTATTTGGGAACAGGAAACAAAATATTGGGACTTTATCCCTTCTGTCTTGGGGAAGCGGGTATTTTTCATGGATTTATTCAGGAGGCTATTTGGGAACAGGAAACAAAATATTGGGACTTTATCCCTTCTGTCTTGGGGAAGCGGGTATTTTTCATGGATTTATTCAGGAGACTATTTGGGAACAGGAAACAAAATATTGGGACTTTATCCCTTCTGTCTTGGGGAAGCGGGTATTTTTCATGGATTTATTCAGGAGACTATTTGGGAACAGGAAACAAAATATTGGGACTTTATCCCTTCTGTCTTGGGGAAGCGGGTATTTTTCATGGATTTATTCAGGAGACTATTTGGGAACAGGAAACAAAATATTGGGACTTTATCCCTTCTGTCTTGGGGAAGCGGGTATTTTTCATGGATTTATTCAGGAGACTATTTGGGAACAGGAAACAAAATATTGGGACTTTATCCCTTCTGTCTTGGGGAAGCGGGTATTTTTCATGGATTTATTCAGGAGACTATTTGGGAACAGGAAACAAAATATTGGGACTTTATCCCTTCTGTCTTGGGGAAGCGGGTATTTTTCATGGATTTATTCAGGAGACTATTTGGGAACAGGAAACAAAATATTGGGACTTTATCCCTTCTGTCTTGGGGAAGCGGGTATTTTTCATGGATTTATTCAGGAGACTATTTGGGAACAGGAAACAAAATATTGGGACTTTATCCCTTCTGTCTTGGGGAAGCGGGTATTTTTCATGGATTTATTCAGGAGACTATTTGGGAACAGGAAACAAAATATTGGGACTTTATCCCTTCTGTCTTGGGGAAGCGGGTATTTTTCATTGATTTATTCAGGAGACTATTTGGGAACAGGAAACAAAATATTGGGACTTTATCCCTTCTGTCTTGGGGAAGCGGGTATTTTTCATGGATTTATTCAGGAGACTATTTGGGAACAGGAAACAAAATATTGGGACTTTATCCCTTCTGTCTTGGGGAAGCGGGTATTTTTCATGGATTTATTCAGGAGACTATTTGGGAACAGGAAACAAAATATTGGGACTTTATCCCTTCTGTCTTGGGGAAGCGGGTATTTTTCATGGATTTATTCAGGAGACTATTTGGGAACAGGAAACAAAATATTGGGACTTTATCCCTTCTGTCTTGGGGAAGCGGGTATTTTTCATGGATTTATTCAGGAGACTATTTGGGAACAGGAAACAAAATATTGGGACTTTATCCCTTCTGTCTTGGGGAAGCGGGTATTTTTCATGGATTTATTCAGGAGACTATTTGGGAACAGGAAACAAAATATTGGGACTTTATCCCTTCTGTCTTGGGGAAGCGGGTATTTTTCATGGATTTATTCAGGAGACTATTTGGGAACAGGAAACAAAATATTGGGACTTTATCCCTTCTGTCTTGGGGAAGCGGGTATTTTTCATGGATTTATTCAGGAGACTATTTGGGAACAGGAAACAAAATATTGGGACTTTATCCCTTCTGTCTTGGGGAAGCGGGTATTTTTCATGGATTTATTCAGGAGACTATTTGGGAACAGGAAACAAAATATTGGGACTTTATCCCTTCTGTCTTGGGGAAGCGGGTATTTTTCATGGATTTATTCAGGAGACTATTTGGGAACAGGAAACAAAATATTGGGACTTTATCCCTTCTGTCTTGGGGAAGCGGGTATTTTTCATGGATTTATTCAGGAGACTATTTGGGAACAGGAAACAAAATATTGGGACTTTATCCCTTCTGTCTTGGGGAAGCGGGTATTTTTCATTGATTTATTCAGGAGACTATTTGGGAACAGGAAACAAAATATTGGGACTTTATCCCTTCTGTCTTGGGGAAGCGGGTATTTTTCATTGATTTATTCAGGAGGCTATTTGGGAACAGGAAACAAAATATTGGGACTTTATCCCTTCTGTCTTGGGGAAGCGGGTATTTTTCATTGATTTATTCAGGAGGCTATTTGGGAACAGGAAACAAAATATTGGGACTTTATCCCTTCTGTCTTGGGGAAGCGGGTATTTTTCATTGATTTATTCAGGAGCCTATTTGGGAACAGGAAACAAAATATTGGGACTTTATCCCTTCTGTCTTGGGGAAGCGGGTATTTTTCATTGATTTATTCAGGAGGCTATTTGGGAACAGGAAACAAAATATTGGGACTTTATCCCTTCTGTCTTGGGGAAGCGGGTATTTTTCATGGATTTATTCAGGAGACTATTTGGGAACAGGAAACAAAATATTGGGACTTTATCCCTTCTGTCTTGGGGAAGCGGGTATTTTTCATTGATTTATTCAGGAGGCTATTTGGGAACAGGAAACAAAATATTGGGACTTTATCCCTTCTGTCTTGGGGAAGCGGGTATTTTTCATGGATTTATTCAGGAGACTATTTGGGAACAGGAAACAAAATATTGGGACTTTATCCCTTCTGTCTTGGGGAAGCGGGTATTTTTCATGGATTTATTCAGGAGACTATTTGGGAACAGGAAACAAAATATTGGGACTTTATCCCTTCTGTCTTGGGGAAGCGGGTATTTTTCATGGATTTATTCAGGAGACTATTTGGGAACAGGAAACAAAATATTGGGACTTTATCCCTTCTGTCTTGGGGAAGCGGGTATTTTTCATTGATTTATTCAGGAGGCTATTTGGGAACAGGAAACAAAATATTGGGACTTTATCCCTTCTGTCTTGGGGAAGCGGGTATTTTTCATGGATTTATTCAGGAGACTATTTGGGAACAGGAAACAAAATATTGGGACTTTATCCCTTCTGTCTTGGGGAAGCGGGTATTTTTCATGGATTTATTCAGGAGACTATTTGGGAACAGGAAACAAAATATTGGGACTTTATCCCTTCTGTCTTGGGGAAGCGGGTATTTTTCATTGATTTATTCAGGAGGCTATTTGGGAACAGGAAACAAAATATTGGGACTTTATCCCTTCTGTCTTGGGGAAGCGGGTATTTTTCATTGATTTATTCAGGAGGCTATTTGAGAACAGGAAACAAAATATTGGGACTTTATCCCTTCTGTCTTGGGGAAGCGGGTATTTTCATGGATTTATTCAGGAGACTATTTGGGAACAGGAAACAAAATATTGGGACTTTATCCCTTCTGTCTTGGGGAAGCGGGTATTTTTCATTGATTTATTCAGGAGGCTATTTGGGAACAGGAAACAAAATATTGGGACTTTATCCCTTCTGTCTTGGGGAAGCGGGTATTTTTCATGGATTTATTCAGGAGACTATTTGGGAATAGGAAACAAAATATTGGGACTTTATCCCTTCTGTCTTGGGGAAGCGGGTATTTTTCATGGATTTATTCAGGAGACTATTTGGGAACAGGAAACAAAATATTGGGACTTTATCCCTTCTGTCTTGGGGAAGCGGGTATTTTTCATGGATTTATTCAGGAGACTATTTGGGAACAGGAAACAAAATATTGGGACTTTATCCCTTCTGTCTTGGGGAAGCGGGTATTTTTCATTGATTTATTCAGGAGGCTATTTGGGAACAGGAAACAAAATATTGGGACTTTATCCCTTCTGTCTTGGGGAAGCGGGTATTTTTCATGGATTTATTCAGGAGACTATTTGGGAACAGCAAACAAAATATTGGGACTTTATCCCTTCTGTCTTGGGGAAGCGGGTATTTTTCATTGAGTTATTCAGGAGGCTATTTGGGAACAGGAAACAAAATATTGGGACTTTATCCCTTCTGTCTTGGGGAAGCGGGTATTTTTCATTGATTTATTCAGGAGGCTATTTGGGAACAGGAAACAAAATATTGGGACTTTATCCCTTCTGTCTTGGGGAAGGGGGTATTTTTCATGGATTTATTCAGGAGACTATTTGGGAACAGGAAACAAAATATTGGGACTTTATCCCTTCTGTCTTGGGGAAGCGGGTATTTTTCATTGATTTATTCAGGAGGCTATTTGGGAACAGGAAACAAAATATTGGGACTTTATCCCTTCTGTCTTGGGGAAGCGGGTATTTTTCATGGATTTATTCAGGAGACTATTTGGGAACAGGAAACAAAATATTGGGACTTTATCCCTTCTGTCTTGGGGAAGCGGGTATTTTTCATTGATTTATTCAGGAGGCTATTTGGGAACAGGAAACAAAATATTGGGACTTTATCCCTTCTGTCTTGGGGAAGCGGGTATTTTTCATGGATTTATTCAGGAGACTATTTGGGAACAGGAAACAAAATATTGGGACTTTATCCCTTCTGTCTTGGGGAAGCGGGTATTTTTCATGGATTTATTCAGGAGACTATTTGGGAACAGGAAACAAAATATTGGGACTTTATCCCTTCTGTCTTGGGGAAGCGGGTATTTTTCATGGATTTATTCAGGAGACTATTTGGGAACAGGAAACAAAATATTGGGACTTTATCCCTTCTGTCTTGGGGAAGCGGGTATTTTTCATTGATTTATTCAGGAGGCTATTTGGGAACAGGAAACAAAATATTGGGACTTTATCCCTTCTGTCTTGGGGAAGCGGGTATTTTTCATGGATTTATTCAGGAGACTATTTGGGAACAGGAAACAAAATATTGGGACTTTATCCCTTCTGTCTTGGGGAAGCGGGTATTTTTCATTGATTTATTCAGGAGGCTATTTGGGAACAGGAAACAAAATATTGGGACTTTATCCCTTCTGTCTTGGGGAAGCGGGTATTTTTCATGGATTTATTCAGGAGACTATTTGGGAACAGGAAACAAAATATTGGGACTTTATCCCTTCTGTCTTGGGGAAGCGGGTATTTTTCATGGATTTATTCAGGAGACTATTTGGGAACAGGAAACAAAATATTGGGACTTTATCCCTTCTGTCTTGGGGAAGCGGGTATTTTTCATGGATTTATTCAGGAGACTATTTGGGAACAGGAAACAAAATATTGGGACTTTATCCCTTCTGTCTTGGGGAAGCGGGTATTTTTCATGGATTTATTCAGGAGACTATTTGGGAACAGGAAACAAAATATTGGGACTTTATCCCTTCTGTCTTGGGGAAGCGGGTATTTTTCATTGATTTATTCAGGAGGCTATTTGGGAACAGGAAACAAAATATTGGGACTTTATCCCTTCTGTCTTGGGGAAGCGGGTATTTTTCATGGATTTATTCAGGAGACTATTTGGGAACAGGAAACAAAATATTGGGACTTTATCCCTTCTGTCTTGGGGAAGCGGGTATTTTTCATGGATTTATTCAGGAGACTATTTGGGAACAGGAAACAAAATATTGGGACATTATCCCTTCTGTCTTGGGGAAGCGGGTATTTTTCATGGATTTATTCAGGAGACTATTTGGGAACAGGAAACAAAATATTGGGACTTTATCCCTTCTGTCTTGGGGAAGCGGGGATTTTTCATGGATTTATTCAGGAGACTATTTGGGAACAGGAAACAAAATATTGGGACTTTATCCCTTCTGTCTTGGGGAAGCGGGTATTTTTCATGGATTTATACAGGAGACTATTTGGGAACAGGAAACAAAATATTGGGACTTTATCCCTTCTGTCTTGGGGAAGCGGGTATTTTTCATGGATTTATTCAGGAGGCTATTTGGGAACAGGAAACAAAATATTGGGATTTTATCCCTTCTGTCTTGGGGAAGTGGGTATTTTTCATGGATTTATTCAGGAGACTATTTGGGAACAGGAAACAAAATATTGGGACTTTATCCCTTCTGTCTTGGGGAAGTGGGTATTTTTCATGGATTTATTCAGGAGACTATTTGGGAACAGGAAACAAAATATTGGGACTTTATCCCTTCTGTCTTGGGGAAGCGGGTATTTTTCATGGATTTATTCAGGTGACTATTTTGGAATAGGAAACAAAATATTGGGACTTTATCCCTTCTGTCTTGGGGAAGTGGGTATTTTTCATGGATTTATTCAGGAGACTATTTGGGAACAGGAAACAAAATATTGGGACTTTATCCCTTCTGTCTTGGGGAAGTGGGTATTTTTCATGGATTTATTCAGGAGACTATTTGGGAACAGGAAACAAAATATTGGGACTTTATCCCTTCTGTCTTGGGGAAGCGGGTATTTTTCATTGATTTATTCAGGAGGCTATTTGGGAACAGGAAACAAAATATTGGGACTTTATCCCTTCTGTCTTGGGGAAGCGGGTATTTTTCATGGATTTATTCAGGAGGCTATTTGGGAACAGGAAACAAAATATTGGGACTTTATCCCTTCTGTCTTGGGGAAGTGGGTATTTTTCATGGATTTATTCAGGAGGCTATTTGGGAACAGGAAACAAAATATTGGGACTTTATCCCTTCTGTCTTGGGGAAGCGGGTATTTTTCATGGATTTATTCAGGAGGCTATTTGGGAACAGGAAACAAAATATTGGGACTTTATCCCTTCTGTCTTGGGGAAGCGGGTATTTTTCATGGATTTATTCAGGAGGCTATTTGGGAACAGGAAACAAAATATTGGGACTTTATCCCTTCTGTCTTGGGGAAGTGGGTATTTTTCATGGATTTATTCAGGAGGCTATTTGGGAACAGGAAACAAAGTATTGGGACTTTATCCCTTCTGTCTTGGGGAAGTGGGTATTTTTCATGGATTTATTCAGGAGGCTATTTGGGAACAGGAAACAAAATATTGGGACTTTATCCCTTCTGTCTTGGGGAAGCGGGTATTTTTCATGGATTTATTCAGGAGACTATTTGGGAACAGGAAACAAAATATTGGGACTTTATCCCTTCTGTCTTGGGGAAGCGGGTATTTTTCATGGATTTATTCAGGAGGCTATTTGGGAACAGGAAACAAAATATTGGGACTTTATCCCTTCTGTCTTGGGGAAGTGGGTATTTTTCATGGATTTATTCAGGAGGCTATTTGGGAACAGGAAACAAAATATTGGGACTTTATCCCTTCTGTCTTGGGGAAGCGGGTATTTTTCATGGATTTATTCAGGAGGCTATTTGGGAACAGGAAACAAAATATTGGGACTTTATCCCTTCTGTCTTGGGGAAGCGGGTATTTTTCATGGATTTATTCAGGAGGCTATTTGGGAACAGGAAACAAAATATTGGGACTTTATCCCTTCTGTCTTGGGGAAGTGGGTATTTTTCATGGATTTATTCAGGAGGCTATTTGGGAACAGGAAACAAAATATTGGGACTTTATCCCTTCTGTCTTGGGGAAGTGGGTATTTTTCATGGATTTATTCAGGAGGCTATTTGGGAACAGGAAACAAAATATTGGGACTTTATCCCTTCTGTCTTGGGGAAGCGGTTATTTTTCATGGATTTATTCAGGAGGCTATTTGGGAACAGGAAACAAAATATTGGGTCTTTATCCCTTCTGTCTTGGGGAAGTGGGTATTTTTCATGGATTTATTCAGGAGGCTATTTGGGAACAGGAAACAAAATATTGGGACTTTATCCCTTCTGTCTTGGGGAAGTGGGTATTTTTCATGGATTTATTCAGGAGGCTATTTGGGAACAGGAAACAAAATATTGGGACTTTATCCCTTCTGTCTTGGGGAAGCGGGTATTTTTCATGGATTTATTCAGGAGGCTATTTGGGAACAGGAAACAAAATATTGGGACTTTATCCCTTCTGTCTTGGGGAAGTGGGTATTTTTCATGGATTTATTCAGGAGGCTATTTGGGAACAGGAAACAAAATATTGGGACTTTATCCCTTCTGTCTTGGGGAAGCGGGTATTTTTCATGGATTTATTCAGGAGGCTATTTGGGAACAGGAAACAAAATATTGGGACTTTATCCCTTCTGTCTTGGGGAAGCGGGTATTTTTCATGGATTTATTCAGGAGGCTATTTGGGAACAGGAAACAAAATATTGGGACTTTATCCCTTCTGTCTTGGGGAAGTGGGTATTTTTCATGGATTTATTCAGGAGGCTATTTGGGAACAGGAAACAAAATATTGGGACTTTATCCCTTCTGTCTTGGGGAAGTGGGTATTTTTCATGGATTTATTCAGGAGGCTATTTGGGAACAGGAAACAAAATATTGGGACTTTATCCCTTCTGTCTTGGGGAAGCGGGTATTTTTCATGGATTTATTCAGGAGGCTATTTGGGAACAGGAAACAAAATATTGGGACTTTATCCCTTCTGTCTTGGGGAAGTGGGTATTTTTCATGGATTTATTCAGGAGGCTATTTGGGAACAGGAAACAAAATATTGGGACTTTATCCCTTCTGTCTTGGGGAAGTGGGTATTTTTCATGGATTTATTCAGGAGGCTATTTGGGAACAGGAAACAAAATATTGGGACTTTATCCCTTCTGTCTTGGGGAAGCGGGTATTTTTCATGGATTTATTCAGGAGGCTATTTGGGAACAGGAAACAAAATATTGGGACTTTATCCCTTCTGTCTTGGGGAAGTGGGTATTTTTCATGGATTTATTCAGGAGACTATTTGGGAACAGGAAACAAAATATTGGGACTTTATCCCTTCTGTTTTGGGGAAGTGGGTATTTTTCATGGATTTATTCAGTAGACTATTTGGGAACAGGAAACAAAATATTGGGACTTTATCCCTTCTGTCTTGGGGAAGCGGGTATTTTTCATTGATTTATTCAGGAGGCTATTTGGGAACAGGAAACAAAATATTGGGACTTTATCCCTTCTGTCTTGGGGAAGCGGGTATTTTTCATGGATTTATTCAGGAGGCTATTTGGGAACAGGAAACAAAATATTGGGACTTTATCCCTTCTGTCTTGGGGAAGTGGGTATTTTTCATGGATTTATTCAGGAGGCTATTTGGGAACAGGAAACAAAATATTGGGACTTTATCCCTTCTGTCTTGGGGAAGCGGGTATTTTTCATGGATTTATTCAGGAGGCTATTTGGGAACAGGAAACAAAATATTGGGACTTTATCCCTTCTGTCTTGGGGAAGCGGGTATTTTTCATGGATTTATTCAGGAGGCTATTTGGGAACAGGAAACAAAATATTGGGACTTTATCCCTTCTGTCTTGGGGAAGTGGGTATTTTTCATGGATTTATTCAGGAGGCTATTTGGGAACAGGAAACAAAGTATTGGGACTTTATCCCTTCTGTCTTGGGGAAGTGGGTATTTTTCATGGATTTATTCAGGAGGCTATTTGGGAACAGGAAACAAAATATTGGGACTTTATCCCTTCTGTCTTGGGGAAGCGGGTATTTTTCATGGATTTATTCAGGAGGCTATTTGGGAACAGGAAACAAAATATTGGGACTTTATCCCTTCTGTCTTGGGGAAGCGGGTATTTTTCATGGATTTATTCAGGAGACTATTTGGGAACAGGAAACAAAATATTGGGACTTTATCCCTTCTGTCTTGGGGAAGCGGGTATTTTTCATGGATTTATTCAGGAGGCTATTTGGGAACAGGAAACAAAATATTGGGACTTTATCCCTTCTGTCTTGGGGAAGTGGGTATTTTTCATGGATTTATTCAGGAGGCTATTTGGGAACAGGAAACAAAATATTGGGACTTTATCCCTTCTGTCTTGGGGAAGCGGGTATTTTTCATGGATTTATTCAGGAGGCTATTTGGGAACAGGAAACAAAATATTGGGACTTTATCCCTTCTGTCTTGGGGAAGCGGGTATTTTTCATGGATTTATTCAGGAGGCTATTTGGGAACAGGAAACAAAATATTGGGACTTTATCCCTTCTGTCTTGGGGAAGTGGGTATTTTTCATGGATTTATTCAGGAGGCTATTTGGGAACAGGAAACAAAATATTGGGACTTTATCCCTTCTGTCTTGGGGAAGTGGGTATTTTTCATGGATTTATTCAGGAGGCTATTTGGGAACAGGAAACAAAATATTGGGACTTTATCCCTTCTGTCTTGGGGAAGCGGGTATTTTTCATGGATTTATTCAGGAGGCTATTTGGGAACAGGAAACAAAATATTGGGACTTTATCCCTTCTGTCTTGGGGAAGTGGGTATTTTTCATGGATTTATTCAGGAGGCTATTTGGGAACAGGAAACAAAATATTGGGACTTTATCCCTTCTGTCTTGGGGAAGTGGGTATTTTTCATGGATTTATTCAGGAGGCTATTTGGGAACAGGAAACAAAATATTGGGACTTTATCCCTTCTGTCTTGGGGAAGCGGGTATTTTTCATGGATTTATTCAGGAGGCTATTTGGGAACAGGAAACATAATATTGGGACTTTATCCCTTCTGTCTTGGGGAAGTGGGTATTTTTCATGGATTTATTCAGGAGGCTATTTGGGAACAGGAAACAAAATATTGGGACTTTATCCCTTCTGTCTTGGGGAAGCGGGTATTTTTCATGGATTTATTCAGGAGGCTATTTGGGAACAGGAAACAAAATATTGGGACTTTATCCCTTCTGTCTTGGGGAAGCGGGTATTTTTCATGGATTTATTCAGGAGGCTATTTGGGAACAGGAAACAAAATATTGGGACTTTATCCCTTCTGTCTTGGGGAAGTGGGTATTTTTCATGGATTTATTCAGGAGGCTATTTGGGAACAGGAAACAAAATATTGGGACTTTATCCCTTCTGTCTTGGGGAAGTGGGTATTTTTCATGGATTTATTCAGGAGGCTATTTGGGAACAGGAAACAAAATATTGGGACTTTATCCCTTCTGTCTTGGGGAAGCGGGTATTTTTCATGGATTTATTCAGGAGGCTATTTGGGAACAGGAAACAAAATATTGGGACTTTATCCCTTCTGTCTTGGGGAAGTGGGTATTTTTCATGGATTTATTCAGGAGGCTATTTGGGAACAGGAAACAAAATATTGGGACTTTATCCCTTCTGTCTTGGGGAAGTGGGTATTTTTCATGGATTTATTCAGGAGGCTATTTGGGAACAGGAAACAAAATATTGGGACTTTATCCCTTCTGTCTTGGGGAAGCGGGTATTTTTCATGGATTTATTCAGGAGGCTATTTGGGAACAGGAAACAAAATATTGGGACTTTATCCCTTCTGTCTTGGGGAAGTGGGTATTTTTCATGGATTTATTCAGGAGGCTATTTGGGAACAGGAAACAAAATATTGGGACTTTATCCCTTCTGTCTTGGGGAAGCGGGTATTTTTCATGGATTTATTCAGGAGGCTATTTGGGAACAGGAAACAAAATATTGGGACTTTATCCCTTCTGTCTTGGGGAAGCGGGTATTTTTCATGGATTTATTCAGGAGGCTATTTGGGAACAGGAAACAAAATATTGGGACTTTATCCCTTCTGTCTTGGGGAAGTGGGTATTTTTCATGGATTTATTCAGGAGGCTATTTGGGAATAGGAAACAAAATATTGGGACTTTATCCCTTCTGTCTTGGGGAAGCGGGTATTTTTCATGGATTTATTCAGGAGACTATTTGGGAACAGGAAACAAAATATTGGGAGTTTATACCTTCTGTCTTGGGGAAGCGGGTATTTTTCATGGATTTATTCAGGAGACTATTTGGGAACAGGAAACAAAATATTGGGACTTTATCCCTTCTGTCTTGGGGAAGCGGGTATTTTTCATGGATTTATTCAGGAGGCTATTTGGGAACAGGAAACAAAATATTGGGACTTTATCCCTTCTGTCTTGGGGAAGTGGGTATTTTTCATGGATTTATTCAGGAGGCTATTTGGGAACAGGAAACAAAATATTGGGACTTTATCCCTTCTGTCTTGGGGAAGTGGGTATTTTTCATGGATTTATTCAGGAGGCTATTTGGGAACAGGAAACAAAATATTGGGACTTTATCCCTTCTGTCTTGGGGAAGCGGGTATTTTTCATGGATTTATTCAGGAGGCTATTTGGGAACAGGAAACAAAATATTGGGACTTTATCCCTTCTGTCTTAGGGAAGTGGGTATTTTTCATGGATTTATTCAGGAGGCTATTTGGGAACAGGAAACAAAATATTGGGACTTTATCCCTTCTGTCTTGGGGAAGCGGGTATTTTTCATGGATTTATTCAGGAGGCTATTTGGGAACAGGAAACAAAATATTGGGACTTTATCCCTTCTGTCTTGGGGAAGCGGGTATTTTTCATGGATTTATTCAGGAGGCTATTTGGGAACAGGAAACAAAATATTGGAACTTTATCCCTTCTGTCTTGGGGAAGTGGGTATTTTTCATGGATTTATTCAGGAGGCTATTTGGGAACAGGAAACAAAATATTGGGACTTTATCCCTTCTGTCTTGGGGAAGTGGGTATTTTTCATGGATTTATTCAGGAGGCTATTTGCGAACAGGAAACAAAATATTGGGACTTTATCCCTTCTGTCTTGGGGAAGCGGGTATTTTTCATGGATTTATTCAGGAGGCTATTTGGGAACAGGAAACAAAATATTGGGACTTTATCCCTTCTGTCTTGGGGAAGTGGGTATTTTTCATGGATTTATTCAGGAGGCTATTTGGGAACAGGAAACAAAATATTGGGACTTTATCCCTTCTGTCTTGGGGAAGTGGGTATTTTTCATGGATTTATTCAGGAGGCTATTTGGGAACAGGAAACAAAATATTGGGACTTTATCCCTTCTGTCTTGGGGAAGCGGGTATTTTTCATGGATTTATTCAGGAGGCTATTTGGGAACAGGAAACAAAATATTGGGACTTTATCCCTTCTGTCTTGGGGAAGTGGGTATTTTTCATGGATTTATTCAGGAGGCTATTTGGGAACAGGAAACAAAATATTGGGACTTTATCCCTTCTGTCTTGGGGAAGCGGGTATTTTTCATGGATTTATTCAGGAGGCTATTTGGGAACAGGAAACAAAATATTGGGACTTTATCCCTTCTGTCTTGGGGAAGCGGGTATTTTTCATGGATTTATTCAGGAGGCTATTTGGGAACAGGAAACAAAATATTGGGACTTTATCCCTTCTGTCTTGGGGAAGTGGGTATTTTTCATGGATTTATTCAGGAGGCTATTTGGGAATAGGAAACAAAATATTGGGACTTTATCCCTTCTGTCTTGGGGAAGCGGGTATTTTTCATGGATTTATTCAGGAGACTATTTGGGAACAGGAAACAAAATATTGGGAGTTTATACCTTCTGTCTTGGGGTAGCGGGTATTTTTCATGGATTTATTCAGGAGACTATTTGGGAACAGGAAACAAAATACTGGGACTTTATCCCTTCTGTCTTGGGGAAGCGGGTATTTTTCATGGATTTATTCAGGAGGCTATTTGGGAACAGGAAACAAAATATTGGGACTTTATCCCTTCTGTCTTGAGGAAGCGGGGATTTTTCATGGATTTATTCAGGAGGCTATTTGGGAATAGGAAACAAAATATTGGGACTTTATCCCTTCTGTCTTGGGGAAGCGGGTATTTTTCATGGATTTATTCAGGAGACTATTTGGGAACAGGAAACAAAATATTGGGAGTTTATCCCTTCTGTCTTGGGGAAGCGGGTATTTTTCATGGATTTATTCAGGAGACTATTTTGGAACAGGAAACAAAATACTGGGACTTTATCCCTTCTGTCTTGGGGAAGCGGATATTTTTCATGGATTTATTCAGGAGGCTATTTGGGAATAGGAAACAAAATATTGGGACTTCATTTCTTTCTGTCTTGGGGAAGCGGGTATTTTTCATGGATTTATTCAGGAGACTATTTGGGAACAGGAAACAAAATATTGGGACTTTATCCCTTCTGTCTTGGGGAAGTGGGTATTTTTTCATGGATTTATTCAGGAGGCTATTTGGGAACAGGAAACAAAATATTGGGACTTTATCCCTTCTGTCTTGGGGAAGTGGGTATTTTTCATGGATTTATTCAGGAGGCTATTTGGGAATAGGAAACAAAATATTGGTACTTTATCCCTTCTGTCTTGGGGAAGCGGGGATTTTTCATGGATTTATTCAGGAGACTATTTGGGAACAGGAAACAAAATATTGGGACTTTATCCCATCTGTCTTGGGGAAGTGGGTATTTTTCATGGATTTATTCAGGAGGCTATTTGGGAACAGGAAACAAAATATTGGGACTTTATCCCTTCTGTCTTGGGGAAGTGGGTATTTTTCATGCATTTATTCAGGAGGCTATTTGGGAATAGGAAACAAAATATTGGTACTTTATCCCTTCTGTCTTGGGGAAGCGGGGATTTTTCATGGATTTATTCAGGAGACTATTTGGGAACAGGAAACAAAATATTGGGACTTTATCCCTTCTGTCTTGGGGAAGTGGGTATTTTTCATGGATTTATTCAGGAGGCTATTTGGGAACAGAAAACAAAATATTGGGACTTTATTCCTTCTGTCTTGGGGAAGTGGGTATTTTTCATGGATTTATTCAGGAGGCTATTTGGGAATAGGAAACAAAATATTGGGACTTTATACCTTCTGTCTTGGGGAAGCGGGGATTTTTCATGGATTTATTCAGGAGACTATTTGGGAACAGGAAACAAAATATTGGGACTTTATCCCTTCTGTCTTGGTGAAGTGGGTATTTTTCATGGATTTATTCAGGAGACTATTTGGGAACAGGAAACAAAATATTGGGACTTTATCCCTTCTGTCTTGGGGAAGCGGGGATTTTTCATGGATTTATTCAGGAGGCTATTTGGGAATAGGAAACAAAATATTGGGACTTTATCCCTTCTGTCTTGGGGAAGCGGGGATTTTTCATGGATTTATTCAGGAGAATATTTGGGAACAGGAAACAAAATATTGGGACTTTATCCCTTCTGTCTTGGGGAAGTGGGTATTTTTCATGGATTTATTCAGGAGGCTATTTGGGAATAGGAAACAAAATATTGGGACTTTATCCCTTCTGTCTTGGGGAAGCGGATATTTTTCATGGATTTATTCAGTAGACTATTTGGGAACAGGAAACAAAATATTGGGACGTTATCCCTTCTGTCTTGGGGAAGCGGGTATTTTTCATGGATTTATTCAGGAGACTATTTGGGAACAGGAAACAAAATATTGGGACTTTATCCCTTCTCTTTTGGGGAAGCGGGGATTTTTCATGGATTTATTCAGGAGACTATTTGGGAACAGGAAACAAAATATTGGGACTTTATCCCTTCTGTCTTGGGGAAGTGGGTATTTTTCATGGATTTATTCAGGAGGCTATTTGGGAATAGGAAACAAAATATTGGGACTTTATCCCTTCTGTCTTGGGGAAGCGGGGATTTTTCATGGATTTATTCAGGAGACTATTTGGGAACAGGAAACAAAATATTGGGACTTTATCCCTTCTCTTTTGGGGAAGCGGGTATTTTTCATGGATTTATTCAGGAGACTATTTGGGAACAGGGAACAAAATATTGGGACTTTATCCCTTCTGTCTTGGGGAAGTGGGTATTTTTCATGGATTTATTCAGGAGGCTATTTGGGAATAGGAAACAAAATATTGGGACTTTATCCCTTCTGTCTTGGGGAAGCGGGGATTTTTCATGGATTTATTCAGGAGACTATTTGGGAACAGGAAACAAAATATTGGGACTTTATCCCTTCTGTCTTGGTGAGCGGGGATTTTTCATGGATTGATTCAGGAGACTATTTGGGAACAGGAAACAAAATATTGGGACTTTATCCCTTCTGTCTTGGGGAAGCGGGGATTTTTCATGGATTTATTCAGGAGACTATTTGGGAACAGGAAACAAAATATTGGGAGTTTATCCCTTCTGTCTTGGGGAACCGGGTATTTTTCATGGATTTATTCAGGAGACTATTTGGGAACAGGAAACAAAATACTGGGACTTTATCCCTTCTGTCTTGGGGAAGCGGGTATTTTTCATGGATTTATTCAGGAGGCTATTTGGGAACAGGAAACAAAATATTGGGACTTTATCCCTTCTGTCTTGAGGAAGCGGGGATTTTTCATGGATTTATTCAGGAGGCTATTTGGGAATAGGAAACAAAATATTGGGACTTTATCCCTTCTGTCTTGGGGAAGCGGGTATTTTTCATGGATTTATTCAGGAGACTATTTGGGAACAGGAAACAAAATATTGGGAGTTTATCCCTTCTGTCTTGGGGAAGCGGGTATTTTTCATGGATTTATTCAGGAGACTATTTTGGAACAGGAAACAAAATACTGGGACTTTATCCCTTCTGTCTTGGGGAAGCGGATATTTTTCATGGATTTATTCAGGAGGCTATTTGGGAATAGGAAACAAAATATTGGGACTTCATTTCTTTCTGTCTTGGGGAAGCGGGTATTTTTCATGGATTTATTCAGGAGACTATTTGGGAACAGGAAACAAAATATTGGGACTTTATCCCTTCTGTCTTGGGGAAGCGGGTATTTTTCATGGATTTATTCAGGAGACTATTTGGGAACAGGAAACAAAATATTGGGACTTTATCCCTTCTGTCTTGGGGAAGTGGGTATTTTTCATGGATTTATTCAGGAGGCTATTTGGGAATAGGAAACAAAATATTGGTACTTTATCCCTTCTGTCTTGGGGAAGCGGGGATTTTTCATGGATTTATTCAGGAGGCTATTTGGGAACAGGAAACAAAATATTGGGACTTTATCCCTTCTGTTTTGGGGAAGTGGGTATTTTTCATGGATTTATTCAGGAGGCTATTTGGGAATAGGAAACAAAATATTGGGACTTTATACCTTCTGTCTTGGGGAAGCGGGGATTTTTCATGGATTTATTCAGGAGGCTATTTGGGAATAGGAAACAAAATATTGGTACTTTATCCCTTCTGTATTGGGGAAGTGGGGATTTTTCATGGATTTATTCAGGAGACTATTTGGGAACAGGAAACAAAATATTGGGACTTTATCCCTTCTGTCTTGGGGAAGTGGGTATTTTTCATGGATTTATTCAGGAGGCTATTTGGGAACAGGAAACAAAATATTGGGACTTTATCCCTTCTGTCTTGGGGAAGTGGGTATTTTTCATGGATTTATTCAGGAGGCTATTTGGGAATAGGAAACAAAATATTGGTACTTTATCCCTTCTGTCTTGGGGAAGCGGGGATTTTTCATGGATTTATTCAGGAGACTATTTGGGAACAGGAAACAAAATATTGGGACTTTATCCCTTCTGTCTTGGGGAAGTGGGTATTTTTCATGGATTTATTCAGGAGGCTATTTGGGAATAGGAAACAAAATATTGGTACTTTATCCCTTCTGTCTTGGGGAAGCGGGGATTTTTCATGGATTTATTCAGGAGGCTATTTGGGAACAGGAAACAAAATATTGGGACTTTATCCCTTCTGTCTTGGGGAAGTGGGTATTTTTCATGGATTTATTCAGGAGGCTATTTGGGAATAGGAAACAAAATATTGGTACTTTATCCCTTCTGTCTTGGGGAAGCGGGGATTTTTCATGGATTTATTCAGGAGACTATTTGGGAACAGGAAACAAAATATTGGGACTTTATCCCTTCTGTCTTGGGGAAGTGGGTATTTTTCATGGATTTATTCAGGAGGCTATTTGGGAACAGGAAACAAAATATTGGGACTTTATCCCTTCTGTCTTGGGGAAGTGGGTATTTTTCATGGATTTATTCAGGAGGCTATTTGGGAATAGGAAACAAAATATTGGGACTTTATACCTTCTGTCTTGGGGAAGCGGGGATTTTTCATGGATTTATTCAGGAGACTATTTGGGAACAGGAAACAAAATATTGGGACTTTATCCCTTCTGTCTTGGTGAAGTGGGTATTTTTCATGGATTTATTCAGGAGACTATTTGGGAACAGGAAACAAAATATTGGGACTTTATCCCTTCTGTCTTGGGGAAGCGGGGATTTTTCATGGATTTATTCAGGAGGCTATTTGGGAATAGGAAACAAAATATTGGGACTTTATCCCTTCTGTCTTGGGGAAGTGGGTATTTTTCATGGATTTATTCAGGAGAATATTTGGGAACAGGAATCAAAATATTGGGACTTTATCCCTTCTGTCTTGGGGAAGTGGGTATTTTTCATGGATTTATTCAGGAGGCTATTTGGGAATAGGAAACAAAATATTGGGACTTTATCCCTTCTGTCTTGGGGAAGCGGATATTTTTCATGGATTTATTCAGGAGTCTATTTGGGAACAGGAAACAAAATATTGGGACGTTATCCCTTCTGTCTTGGGGAAGCGGGTATTTTTCATGGATTTATTCAGGAGACTATTTGGGAACAGGAAACAAAATATTGGGACTTTATCCCTTCTCTTTTGGGGAAGCGGGGATTTTTCATGGATTTATTCAGGAGACTATTTGGGAACAGGAAACAAAATATTGGGACTTTATCCCTTCTGTCTTGGGGAAGTGGGTATTTTTCATGGATATATTCAGGAGGCTATTTGGGAATAGGAAACAAAATATTGGGACTTTATCCCTTCTGTCTTGGGGAAGCGGGGATTTTTCATGGATTTATTCAGGAGACTATTTGGGAACAGGAAACAAAATATTGGGACTTTATCCCTTCTGTCTTGGGGAAGCGGGGATTTTTCATGGATTTATTCAGGAGACTATTTGGGAACAGGAAACAAAATATTGGGACTTTATCCCTTCTGTCTTGGGGAAGTGGGTATTTTTCATGGATTTATTCAGGAGGCTATTTGGGAACAGGAAACAAAATATTGGGACTTTATCCCTTCTGTCTTGGGGAAGTGGGTATTTTTCATGGATTTATTCAGGAGGCTATTTGGGAATAGGAAACAAAATATTGGGACTTTATACCTTCTGTCTTGGGGAAGCGGGGATTTTTCATGGATTTATTCAGGAGACTATTTGGGAACAGGAAACAAAATATTGGGACTTTATCCCTTCTGTCTTGGTGAAGTGGGTATTTTTCATGGATTTATTCAGGAGACTATTTGGGAACAGGAAACAAAATATTGGGACTTTATCCCTTCTGTCTTGGGGAAGCGGGGATTTTTCATGGATTTATTCAGGAGGCTATTTGGGAATAGGAAACAAAATATTGGGACTTTATCCCTTCTGTCTTGGGGAAGTGGGTATTTTTCATGGATTTATTCAGGAGAATATTTGGGAACAGGAATCAAAATATTGGGACTTTATCCCTTCTGTCTTGGGGAAGTGGGTATTTTTCATGGATTTATTCAGGAGGCTATTTGGGAATAGGAAACAAAATATTGGGACTTTATCCCTTCTGTCTTGGGGAAGCGGATATTTTTCATGGATTTATTCAGGAGACTATTTGGGAACAGGAAACAAAATATTGGGACGTTATCCCTTCTGTCTTGGGGAAGCGGGTATTTTTCATGGATTTATTCAGGAGACTATTTGGGAACAGGAAACAAAATATTGGGACTTTATCCCTTCTCTTTTGGGGAAGCGGGGATTTTTCATGGATTTATTCAGGAGACTATTTGGGAACAGGAAACAAAATATTGGGACTTTATCCCTTCTGTCTTGGGGAAGTGGGTATTTTTCATGGATATATTCAGGAGGCTATTTGGGAATAGGAAACAAAATATTGGGACTTTATCCCTTCTGTCTTGGGGAAGCGGGGATTTTTCATGGATTTATTCAGGAGACTATTTGGGAACAGGAAACAAAATATTGGGACTTTATCCCTTCTGTCTTGGTGAGCGGGGATTTTTCATGGATTGATTCAGGAGACTATTTGGGAACAGGAAACAAAATATTGGGACTTTATCCCTTCTGTCTTGGGGAAGCGGGTATTTTTCATGGATTTATTCAGGAGACTATTTGGGAACAGGAAACAAAATATTGGGACTTTATCCCTTCTCTTTTGGGGAAGCGGGCATTTTTCATGGATTTATTCAGGAGACTATTTGGGAACAGGAAACAAAATATTGGGACTTTATCCCTTCTGTCTTGGGGAAGTGGGTATTTTTCATGGATTTATTCAGGAGGCTATTTGGGAATAGGAAAGAAAATATTGGGACTTTATCCCTTCTGTCTTGGGGAAGTGGGTATTTTTCATGGATTTATTCAGGAGGCTATTTGGGAATAGGAAACAAAATATTGGGACTTTATCCCTTCTGTCTTGGGGAAGTGGGTATTTTTCATGGATTTATTCAGGAGGCTATTTGGGAATAGGAAACAAAATATTGGGACTTTATACCTTCTGTCTTGGGGAAGCGGGGATTTTTCATGGATTTATTCAGGAGACTATTTGGGAACAGGAAACAAAATATTGGGACTTTATCCCTTCTGTCTTGGTGAAGTGGGTATTTTTCATGGATTTATTCAGGAGGCTATTTGGGAACAGGAAACAAAATATTGGGACTTTATCCCTTCTGTCTTGGGGAAGTGGGTATTTTTCATGGATTTATTCAGGAGGCTATTTGGGAATAGGAAACAAAATATTGGTACTTTATCCCTTCTGTATTGGGGAAGCGGGGATTTTTCATGGATTTATTCAGGAGACTATTTGGGAACAGGAAACAAAATATTGGGACTTTATCCCTTCTGTCTTGGGGAAGTGGGTATTTTTCATGGATTTATTCAGGAGGCTATTTGGGAACAGGAAACAAAATATTGGGACTTTATCCCTTCTGTCTTGGGGAAGTGGGTATTTTTCATGGATTTATTCAGGAGGCTATTTGGGAATAGGAAACAAAATATTGGTACTTTATCCCTTCTGTCTTGGGGAAGCGGGGATTTTTCATGGATTTATTCAGGAGACTATTTGGGAACAGGAAACAAAATATTGGGACTTTATCCCTTCTGTCTTGGGGAAGTGGGTATTTTTCATGGATTTATTCAGGAGGCTATTTGGGAACTGGAAACAAAATATTGGGACTTTATCCCTTCTGTCTTGGGGAAGTGGGTATTTTTCATGGATTTATTCAGGAGGCTATTTGGGAATAGGAAACAAAATATTGGGACTTTATACCTTCTGTCTTGGGGAAGCGGGGATTTTTCATGGATTTATTCAGGAGGCTATTTGGGAATAGGAAACAAAATATTGGGACTTTATCCCTTCTGTCTTGGGGAAGTGGGTATTTTTCATGGATTTATTCAGGAGAATATTTGGGAACAGGAAACAAAATATTGGGACTTTATACCTTCTGTCTTGGGGAAGTGGGTATTTTTCATGGATTTATTCAGGAGGCTATTTGGGAATAGGAAACAAAATATTGGGACTTTATCCCTTCTGTCTTGGGGAAGCGGATATTTTTCATGGATTTATTCAGGAGACTATTTGGGAACAGGAAACAAAATATTGGGACGTTATCCCTTCTGTCTTGGGGAAGCGGGTATTTTTCATGGATTTATTCAGGAGACTATTTGGGAACAGGAAACAAAATATTGGGACTTTATCCCTTCTCTTTTGGGGAAGCGGGGATTTTTCATGGATTATTCAGGAGACTATTTGGGAACAGGAAACAAAATATTGGGACTTTATCCCTTCTGTCTTGGGGAAGTGGGTATTTTTCATGGATTTATTCAGGAGGCTATTTGGGAATAGGAAACAAAATATTGGGACTTTATCCCTTCTGTCTTGGGGAAGCGGGGATTTTTCATGGATTTATTCAGGAGACTATTTGGGAACAGGAAACAAAATATTGGGACTTTATCCCTTCTGTCTTGGTGAGCGGGGATTTTTCATGGATTGATTCAGGAGACTATTTGGGAACAGGAAACAAAATATTGGGACTTTATCCCTTCTGTTTGGGGAAGCGGGGATTTTTCATGGATTTATTCAGGAGACTATTTGGGAACAGGAAACAAAATATTGGGACTTTATCCCTTCTCTTTTGGGGAAGCGGGCATTTTTCATGGATTTATTCAGGAGACTATTTGGGAACAGGAAACAAAATATTGGGACTTTATCCCTTCTGTCTTGGGGAAGTGGGTATTTTTCATGGATTTATTCAGGAGGCTATTTGGGAATAGGAAACAAAATATTGGGACTTTATCCCTTCTGTCTTGGGGAAGTGGGTATTTTTCATGGATTTATTCAGGAGGCTATTTGGGAATAGGAAACAAAATATTGGGACTTTATCCCTTCTGTCTTGGGGAAGCGGGGATTTTTCATGGATTTATTCAGGAGACTATTTGGGAACAGGAAACAAAATATTGGGACTTTATCCCTTCTCTTTTGGGGAAGCGGGGATTTTTCATGGATTTATTCAGGAGACTATTTGGGAACAGGAAACAAAATATTGGGACTTTATCCCTTCTGTCTTGGGGAAGTGGGTATTTTTCATGGATTTATTCAGGAGGCTATTTGGGAATAGGAAACAAAATATTGGGACTTTATCCCTTCTGTCTTGGGGAAGCGGGGATTTTTCATGGATTTATTCAGGAGACTATTTGGGAACAGGAAATAAAATATTGGGAGTTTATCCCTTCTGTCTTGGGGAAGCGGGTATTTTTCATGGATTTATTCAGGAGGCTATTTGGGAACAGGAAACAAAATATTGGGACTTTATCCCTTCTGTCTTGGGGAAGTGGGTATTTTTCATGGATTTATTCAGGAGGCTATTTGGAAATAGGAAACAAAATATTGGGACTTTATCCCTTCGTTCTTGGGGAAGTGGGTATTTTTCATGGATTTATTCAGGAGGCTATTTGGGAATAGGAAACAAAATATTGGGACTTTATCCCTTCTGTCTTGGGGAAGCGCGGATTTTTCATGGATTTATTCAGGAGACTATTTGGGAACAGGAAACAAAATATTGGGACTTTATCCATTCTGTCTTGGTGAAGTGGGTATTTTTCATGGATTTATTCAGGAGACTATTTGGGAACAGGAAACAAAATATTGGGACTTTATCCCTTCTGTTTGGGGAAGCGGGGATTTTTCATGGATTTATTCAGGAGGCTATTTGGGAATAGGAAACAAAATATTGGGACTTTATCCCTTCTGTCTTGGGGAAGTGGGTATTTTTCATGGATTTATTCAGGAGGCTATTTGGGAATAGGAAACAAAATATTGGGACTTTATCCCTTCTGTCTTGGGGAAGCGGATATATTTCATGGATTTATTCAGGAGACTATTTGGGAACAGGAAACAAAATATTGGGACGTTATCCCTTCTGTCTTGGGGAAGCGGGTATTTTTCATGGATTTATTCAGGAGACTATTTGGGAACAGGAAACAAAATATTGGGACTTTATGCCTTCTCTTTTGGGGAAGCGGGGATTTTTCATGGATTTATTCAGGAGACTATTTGGGAACAGGAAACAAAATATTGGGACTTTATCCCTTCTGTCTTGGGGAAGTGGGTATTTTTCATGGATTTATTCAGGAGGCTATTTGGGAATAGGAAACAAAATATTGGGACTTTATCCCTTCTGTCTTGGGGAAGCGGGGATTTTTCATGGATTTATTCAGGAGACTATTTGGGAACAGGAAACAAAATATTGGGACTTTATCCCTTCTCTTTTGGGGAAGCGGGGATTTTTCATGGATTTATTCAGGAGACTATTTGGGAACAGGAAACAAAATATTGGGACTTTATCCCTTCTGTCTTGGGGAAGTGGGTATTTTTCATGGATTTATTCAGGAGGCTATTTGGGAATGGGAAACAAAATATTGGGACTTTATCCCTTCTGTCTTGGGGAAGCGGGGATTTTTCATGGATTTATTCAGGAGACTATTTGGGAACAGGAAACAAAATATTGGGACTTTATCCCTTCTGTCTTGGGGAGCGGGGATTTTTCATGGATTGATTCAGGAGACTATTTGGGAACAGGAAACAAAATATTGTGACTTTATCCCTTCTCTTTTAGGGAAGCGGGGATTTTTCATGGATTTATTCAGGAGACTATTTGGGAACAGGAAACAAAATATTGGGACTTTATCCCTTCTGTCTTGGGGAAGTGGGTATTTTTCATGGATTTATTCAGGAGGCTATTTGGGAATAGGAAACAAAATATTGGGACTTTATCCCTTCTTTCTTGGGGAAGCGGGGATTTTTCATGGATTTATTCAGGAGACTATTTGGGAACAGGAAACGAAATATTGGGACTTTATCCCTTCTGTCTTGGGGAAGCAGGGATTTTTCATGGATTTATTCAGGAGGCTATTTGGGAATAGGAAACAAATTATTGGGACTTTATCCCTTCTGTCTTGGGGAAGCGGGTATTTTTCATGGATTTATTCAGGAGACTATTTGGGAACAGGAAACAAAATATTGGGACTTTATCCCTTCTGTCTTGGGGAAGCGGGGATTTTTCATGGATTTATTCAGGAGGCTATTTGGGAATAGGAAACAAAATATTGGGACTTTATCCCTTCTGTCTTGGGGAAGCGGGGATTTTTCATGGATTTATTCAGGAGACTATTTGGGAACAGGAAACAAAATATTGGGACTTTATCCCTTCTGTCTTGGGGAAGTGGGTATTTTTCATGGATTTATTCAGGAGGCTATTTGGGAACAGGAAACAAAATATTGGGACTTTATCCCTTCTGTCTTGGGGAAGTGTGTATTTTTCATGGATTTATTCAGGAGGCTATTTGGGAACAGGAAACAAAATATTGGGACTTTATCCCTTCTGTCTTGGGGAAGTGGGTATTTTTCATGGATTTATTCAGGAGGCTATTTGGGAATAGGAAACAAAATATTGGGACTTTATCCCTTCTGTCTTGGGGAAGCGGGTATTTTTCATGGATTTATTCAGGAGACTATTTGGGAAAAGGAAACAAAATATTGGGACTTTATCCCTTCTGTCTTGGTGAGCGGGGATTTTTCATGGATTGATTCAGGAGACTATTTGGGAACAGGAAACAAAATATTGGGACTTTATCCCTTCTGTCTTGGGGAAGCGGGGATTTTTCATGGATTTTTTCAGGAGACTATTTGGGAACAGGAAACAAAATATTGGGACTTTATCCCTTCTCTTTTGGGGAAGCGGGCATTTTTCATGGATTTATTCAGCAGACTATTTGGGAACAGGAAACAAAATATTGGGACTTTATCCCTTCTGTCTTGGGGAAGTGGGTATTTTTCATGGATTTATTCAGGAGGCTATTTGGGAATAGGAAACAAAATATTGGGACTTTATCCCTTCTGTCTTGGGGAAGCGGGGATTTTTCATGGATTTATTCAGGAGACTATATGGGAACAGGAAATAAAATATTGGGAGTTTATCCCTTCTGTCTTGGGGAAGCGGGTATTTTTCATGGATTTATTCAGGAGGCTATTTGGGAACAGGAAACAAAATATTGGGACTATATCCCTTCTGTCTTGGGGAAGTGGGTATTTTTCATGGATTTATTCAGGAGGCTATTTGGGAATAGGAAACAAAATATTGGGACTTTATCCCTTCTGTCTTGGGGAAGTGGGTATTTTTCATGGATTTATTCAGGAGGCTATTTGGGAATAGGAAACAAAATATTGGGACTTTATCCCTTCTGTCTTTGGGAAGCGGGGATTTTTCATGGATTTATTCAGGAGACTATTTGGGAACAGGAAACAAAATATTGGGACTTTATCCATTCTGTCTTGGTGAAGTGGGTATTTTTCATGGATTTATTCAGGAGACTATTTGGGAACAGGAAACAAAATATTGGGACTTTATCCCTTCTGTCTTGGGGAAGCGGCGATTTTTCATGGATTTATTCAGGAGGCTATTTGGGAATAGGAAACAAAATATTGGGACTTTATCCCTTCTGTCTTGGGGAAGTGGGTATTTTTCATGGATTTATTTAGGAGGCTATTTGGGAATAGGAAACAAAATATTGCGACTTTATCCCTTCTGTCTTGGGGAAGCGGATATTTTTCATGGATTTATTCAGGAGACTATTTGGGAACAGGAAACAAAATATTGGGACTTTATCCCTTCTCTTTTGGGGAAGCGGGCATTTTTCATGGATTTATTCAGGAGACTATTTGGGAACAGGAAACAAAATATTGGGACTTTATCCCTTCTGTCTTGGGGAAGTGGGTATTTTTCATGGATTTATTCAGGAGGCTATTTGGGAATAGGAAACAAAATATTGGGACTTTATCCCTTCTGTCTTGGGGAAGCGGGGATTTTTCATGGATTTATTCAGGAGACTATATGGGAACAGGAAATAAAATATTGGGAGTTTATCCCTTCTGTCTTGGGGAAGCGGGTATTTTTCATGGATTTATTCAGGAGGCTATTTGGGAACAGGAAACAAAATATTGGGACTATATCCCTTCTGTCTTGGGGAAGTGGGTATTTTTCATGGATTTATTCAGGAGGCTATTTGGGAATAGGAAACAAAATATTGGGACGTTATCCCTTCTGTCTTGGGGAAGTGGGTATTTTTCATGGATTTATTCAGGAGGCTATTTGGGAATAGGAAACAAAATATTGGGACTTTATCCCTTCTGTCTTGGGGAAGCGGGGATTTTTCATGGATTTATTCAGGAGACTATTTGGGAACAGGAAACAAAATATTGGGACTTTATCCATTCTGTCTTGGTGAAGTGGGTATTTTTCATGGATTTATTCAGGAGACTATTTGGGAACAGGAAACAAAATATTGGGACTTTATCCCTTCTGTCTTGGGGAAGCGGCGATTTTTCATGGATTTATTCAGGAGGCTATTTGGGAATAGGAAACAAAATATTGGGACTTTATCCCTTCTGTCTTGGGGAAGTGGGTATTTTTCATGGATTTATTCAGGAGGCTATTTGGGAATAGGAAACAAAATATTGCGACTTTATCCCTTCTGTCTTGGGGAAGCGGATATTTTTCATGGATTTATTCAGGAGACTATTTGGGAACAGGAAACAAAATATTGGGACGTTATCCCTTCTGTCTTGGGGAAGCGGGTATTTTTCATGGATTTATTCAGGAGACTATTTGGGAACAGGAAACAAAATATTGGGACTTTATCCCTTCTCTTTTGGGGTAGCGGGGATTTTTCATGGATTTATTCAGGAGACTATTTGGGAACAGGAAACAAAATATTGGGACTTTATCCCTTCTGTCTTGGGGAAGCGGGGATTTTTCATGGATTTATTCAGGAGACTATTTGGGAACAGGAAACAAAATATTGGGACTTTATCCCTTCTGTCTTGGGGAGCGGGGATTTTTCATGGATTGATTCAGGAGACTATTTGGGAACAGGAAACAAAATATTGTGACTTTATCCCTTCTCTTTTGGGGAAGCGGAGATTTTTCATGGATTTATTCAGGAGACTATTTGGGAACAGGAAACAAAATATTGGGACTTTATCCCTTCTGTCTTGGGGAAGTGGGTATTTTTCATGGATTTATTCAGGAGGCTATTTGGGAATAGGAAACAAAATATTGGGACTTTATCCCTTCTGTCTTGGGGAAGCGGGGATTTTTCATGGATTTATTCAGGAGACTATTTGGGAACAGGAAACGAAATATTGGGACTTTATCCCTTCTGTCTTGGGGAAGCAGGGATTTTTCATGGATTTATTCAGGAGGCTATTTGGGAATAGGAAACAAATTATTGGGACTTTATCCCTTCTGTCTTGGGGAAGCGGGTATTTTTCATGGATTTATTCAGGAGACTATTTGGGAACAGGAAACAAAATATTGGGACTTTATCCCTTCTGTCTTGGGGAAGCGGGGATTTTTCATGGATTTATTCAGGAGGCTATTTGGGAATAGGAAACAAAATATTGGGACTTTATCCCTTCTGTCTTGGGGAAGTGGGTATTTTTCATGGATTTATTCAGGAGGCTATTTGGGAACAGGAAACAAAATATTGGGACTTTATCCCTTCTGTCTTGGGGAAGCGGGTATTTTTCATGGATTTATTCAGGAGACTATTTGGGAACAAGAAACAAAATATTGGGAGTTTATCCCTTCTGTCTTGGGGAAGCGGGTATTTTTCATGGATTTATTCAGGAGACTATTTGGGAACAGGAAACAAAATACTGGGACTTTATCCCTTCTGTCTTGGGGAAGCGGGTATTTTTCATGGATTTATTCAGGAGGCTATTTGGGAACAGGAAACAAAATATTGGGACTTTATCCCTTCTGTCTTGAGGAAGCGGGGATTTTTCATGGATTTATTCAGGAGGCTATTTGGGAATAGTAAACAAAATATTGGGACTTTATCCCTTCTGTCTTGGGGAAGCGGGTATTTTTCATGGATTTATTCAGGAGACTATTTGGGAACAGGAAACAAAATATTGGGAGTTTATCCCTTCTGTCTTGGGGAAGCGGGTATTTTTCATGGATTTATTCAGGAGACTATTTTGGAACAGGAAACAAAATACTGGGACTTTATCCCTTCTGTCTTGGGGAAGCGGATATTTTTCATGGATTTATTCAGGAGGCTATTTGGGAATAGGAAACAAAATATTGGGACTTCATTTCTTTCTGTCTTGGGGAAGCGGGTATTTTTCATGGATTTATTCAGGAGACTATTTGGGAACAGGAAACAAAATATTGGGACTTTATCCCTTCTGTCTTGGGGAAGTGGGTATTTTTCATGGATTTATTCAGGAGACTATTTGGGAACAGGAAACAAAATATTGGGACGTTATCCCTTCTGTCTTGGGGAAGCGGGTATTTTTCATGGATTTATTCAGGAGACTATTTGGGAACAGGAAACAAAATATTGGGACTTTATCCCTTCTCTTTTGGGGAAGCGGGGATTTTTCATGGATTTATTCAGGAGACTATTTGGGAACAGGAAACAAAATATTGGGACTTTATCCCTTCTGTCTTGGGGAAGCGGGGATTTTTCATGGATTTATTCAGGAGACTATTTGGGAACAGGAAACAAAATATTGGGACTTTATCCCTTCTCTTTTGGGGAAGCGGGGATTTTTCATGGATTTATTCAGGAGACTATTTGGGAACAGGAAACAAAATATTGTGACTTTATCCCTTCTCTTTTGGGGAAGCGGGGATTTTTCATGGATTTATTCAGGAGACTATTTGGGAACAGGAAACAAAATACTGGGACTTTATCCCTTCTGTCTTGGGGAAGCGGGTATTTTTCATGGATTTATTCAGGAGGCTATTTGGGAACAGGAAACAAAATATTGGGACTTTATCCCTTCTGTCTTGGGGAAGCGGGGATTTTTCATGGATTTATTCAGGAGACTATTTGGGAACAGGAAACAAAATATTGGGACTTTATCCCTTCTGTCTTGGGGAAGTGGGTATTTTTCATGGATTTATTCAGGAAGCTATTTGGGAATGGGAAACAAAATATTGGGACTTTATCCCTTCTGTCTTGGGGAAGCGGGGATTTTTCATGGATTTATTCAGGAGACTATTTGGGAACAGGAAACAAAATATTGGGACTTTATCCCTTCTGTCTTGGGGAGCGGGGATTTTTCATGGATTGATTCAGGAGACTATTTGGGAACAGGAAACAAAATATTGTGACTTTATCCCTTCTCTTTTGGGGAAGCGGGGATTTTTCATGGATTTATTCAGGAGACTATTTGGGAACAGGAAACAAAATATTGGGACTTTATCCCTTCTGTCTTGGGGAAGCGGGTATTTTTCATGGATTTATTCAGGAGACTATTTGGGAACAGGAAACAAAATATTGGGACTTTATCCCTTCTGTCTTGGGGAAGTGGGTATTTTTCATGGATTTATTCAGGAGGCTATTTGGGAACAGGAAACAAAATATTGGGACTTTATCCCTTCTGTCTTGGGGAAGTGGGTATTTTTCATGGATTTATTCAGGAGGCTATTTGGGAATAGGAAACAAAATATTGGGACTTTATCCCTTCTGTCTTGGGGAAGCGGGTATTTTTCATGGATTTATTCAGGAGACTATTTGGGAACAGGAAACAAAATATTGGGAGTTTATCCCTTCTGTCTTGGGGAAGCGGGTATTTTTCATGGATTTATTCAGGAGACTATTTGGGAACAGGAAACAAAATACTGGGACTTTATCCCTTCTGTCTTGGGGAAGCGGGTATTTTTCATGGATTTATTCAGGAGGCTATTTGGGAACAGGAAACAAAATATTGGGACTTTATCCCTTCTGTCTTGAGGAAGCGGGGATTTTTCATGGATTTATTCAGGAGGCTATTTGGGAATAGGAAACAAAATATTGGGACTTTATCCCTTCTGTCTTGGGGAAGCGGGTATTTTTCATGGATTTATTCAGGAGACTATTTGGGAACAGGAAACAAAATATTGGGAGTTTATCCCTTCTGTCTTGGGGAAGCGGGTATTTTTCATGGATTTATTCAGGAGACTATTTTGGAACAGGAAACAAAATACTGGAACTTTATCCCTTCTGTCTTGGGGAAGCGGGTATTTTTCATGGATTTATTCAGGAGGCTATTTGGGAATAGGAAACAAAATATTGGGACTTCATTTCTTTCTGTCTTGGGGAAGCGGGTATTTTTCATGGATTTATTCAGGAGACTATTTGGGAACAGGAAACAAAATATTGGGACTTTATCCCTTCTGTCTTGGGGAAGTGGGTATTTTTCATGGATTTATTCAGGAGGCTATTTGGGAACAGGAAACAAAATATTGGGACTTTATCACTTCTGTCTTGGGGAAGTGGGTATTGTTCATGGATTTATTCAGGAGGCTATTTGGGAACAGGAAACAAAATATTGGGACTTTATCCCTTCTGTCATGGGGAAGCGGATATTTTTCATGGATTTATTCAGGAGGCTATTTGGGAATAGGAAACAAAATATTGGGACTTCATTTCTTTCTGTCTTGGGGAAGCGCGTATTTTTCATGGATTTATTCAGGAGACTATTTGGGAACAGGAAACAAAATATTGGGACTTTATCCCTTCTGTCTTGGGGAAGTGGGTATTTTTCATGGATTTATTCAGGAGGCTATTTGGGAACAGGAAACAAAATATTGGGACTTTATCCCTTCTGTCTTGGGGAAGTGGGTATTTTTCATGGATTTATTCAGGAGACTATTTGGGAACAGGAAACAAAATATTGGGACATTATCCCTTCTGTCTTGGGGAAGTGGGTATTTTTCATGGATTTATTCAGGAGGCTATTTGGGAACAGGAAACAAAATATTGGGACTTTATCCCTTCTGTCTTGGGGAAGTGGGTATTTTTCATGGATTTATTCAGGAGGCTATTTGGGAATAGGAAACAAAATATTGGTACTTTATCCCTTCTGTCTTGGGGAAGCGGGGATTTTTCATGGATTTATTCAGGAGACTATTTGGGAACAGGAAACAAAATATTGGGACTTTATCCCTTCTGTCTTGGGGAAGTGGGTATTTTTCATGGATTTATTCAGGAGGCTATTTGGGAACAGGAAACAAAATATTGGGACTTTATCCCTTCTGTCTTGGGGAAGTGGGTATTTTTCATGGATTTATTCAGGAGGCTATTTGGGAATAGGAAACAAAATATTGGGACTTTATACCTTCTGTCTTGGGGAAGCGGGGATTTTTCATGGATTTATTCAGGAGACTATTTGGGAACAGGAAACAAAATATTGAGACTTTATCCCTTCTGTCTTGGTGAAGTGGGTATTTTTCATGGATTTATTCAGGAGACTATTTGGGAACAGGGAACAAAATATTGGGACTTTATCCCTTCTGTCTTGGGGAAGCGGGGATTTTTCATGGATTTATTCAGGAGGCTATTTGGGAATAGGATACAAAATATTGGGACTTTATCCCTTCTGTCTTGGGGAAGCGGGGATTTTTCATGGATTTATTCAGGAGAATATTTGGGAACAGGAAACAAAATATTGGGACTTTATCCCTTCTGTCTTGGGGAAGTGGGTATTTTTCATGGATTTATTCAGGAGGCTATTTGGGAATAGGAAACAAAATATTGGGACTTTATCCCTTCTGTCTTGGGGAAGCGGATATTTTTCATGGATTTATTCAGGAGACTATTTGGGAACAGGAAACAAAATATTGGGAGGTTATCCCTTCTGTCTTGGGGAAGCGGGTATTTTTCATGGATTTATTCAGGAGACTATTTGGGAACAGGAAACAAAATATTGGGACTTTATCCCTTCTCTTTTGGGGAAGCGGGGATTTTTCATGGATTTATTCAGGAGACTATTTGGGAACAGGAAACAAAATATTGGGTCTTTATCCCTTCTGTCTTGGGGAAGTGGGTATTTTTCATGGATTTATTCAGGAGGCTATTTGGGAATAGGAAACAAAATATTGGGACTTTATCCCTTCTGTCTTGGGGAAGCGGGGATTTTTCATGGATTTATTCAGGAGACTATTTGGGAACAGGAAACAAAATATTGGGACTTTATCCCTTCTGTCTTGGTGAGCGGGGATTTTTCATGGATTGATTCAGGAGACTATTTGGGAACAGGAAACAAAATGTTGGGACTTCATCCCTTCTGTCTTGGGGAAGCGGGGATTTTTCATGGATTTATTCAGGAGACTATTTGGGAACAGGAAACAAAATATTGGGACTTTATCCCTTCTGTCTTGGGGAAGCGGGTATTTTTCATGGATTTATTCAGGAGGCTATTTGGGAACAGGAAACAAAATATTGGGACTTTATCCCTTCTGTCTTGGGGAAGCGGGTATTTTTCATGGATTTATTCAGGAGACTATTTGGGAACAGGAAACAAAATATTGGGAGTTTATCCCTTCTGTCTTGGGGAAGCGGGTATTTTTCATGGATTTATTCAGGAGACTATTTGGGAACAGGAAACAAAATACTGGGACTTTATCCCTTCTGTCTTGGGGAAGCGGGTATTTTTCATGGATTTATTCAGGAGACTATTTGGGAACAGGAAACAAAATATTGGGACGTTATCCCTTCTGTCTTGGGGAAGCGTGTATTTTTCATGGATTTATTCAGGAGACTATTTGGGAACAGGAAACAAAATATTGGGACTTTATCCCTTCTCTTTTGGGGAAGCGGGGATTTTTCATTGATTTATTCAGGAGACTATTTGGGAACAGGAAACAAAATATTGGGACTTTATCCCTTCTGTCTTGGGGAAGCGGGGATTTTTCATGGATTTATTCAGGAGACTATTTGGGAACAGGAAACAAAATATTGGGACTTTATCCCTTCTCTTTTGGGGAAGCGGGGATTTTTCATGGATTTATTCAGGAGACTATTTGGGAACAGGAAACAAAATATTGGGACTTTATCCCTTCTGTCTTGGGGAAGTGGGTATTTTTCATGGATTTATTCAGGAGGCTATTTGGGAATGGGAAACAAAATATTGGGACTTTATCCCTTCTGTCTTGGGGAAGCGGGGATTTTTCATGGATTTATTCAGGAGACTATTTGGGAACAGGAAACAAAATATTGGGACTTTATCCCTTCTGTCTTGGGGAGCGGGGATTTTTCATGGATTGATTCAGGAGACTATTTGGGAACAGGAAACAAAATATTGTGACTTTATCCCTTCTCTTTTGGGGAAGCGGGGATTTTTCATGGATTTATTCAGGAGACTATTTGGTAACAGGAAACAAAATATTGGGACTTTATCCCTTCTGTCTTGGGGAAGTGGGTATTTTTCATGGATTTATTCAGGAGGCTATTTGGGAACAGGAAACAAAATATTGGGACTTTATCCCTTCTGTCTTGGGGAAGTGGGTATTTTTCATGGATTTATTCAGGAGGCTATTTGGGAACAGGAAACAAAATATTGGGAGTTTATCCCTTCTGTCTTGGGGAAGCGGGTATTTTTCATGGATTTATTCAGGAGACTATTTGGGAACAGGAAACAAAATACTGGGACTTTATCCCTTCTGTCTTGGGGAAGCGGGTATTTTTCATGGATTTATTCAGGAGGCTATTTGGGAACAGGAAACAAAATATTGGGACTTTATCCCTTCTGTCTTGAGGAAGCGGGGATTTTTCATGGATTTATTCAGGAGGCTATTTGGGAATAGGAAACAAAATATTGGGACTTTATCCCTTCTGTCTTGGGGAAGCGGGTATTTTTCATGGATTTATTCAGGAGACTATTTGGGAACAGGAAACAAAATATTGGGAGTTTATCCCTTCTGTCTTGGGGAAGCGGGTATTTTTCATGGATTTATTCAGGAGACTATTTTGGAACAGGAAACAAAATACTGGGACTTTATCCCTTCTGTCTTGGGGAAGCGGATATTTTTCATGGATTTATTCAGGAGGCTATTTGGGAATAGGAAACAAAATATTGGGACTTCATTTCTTTCTGTCTTGGGGAAGCGGGTATTTTTCATGGATTTATTCAGGAGACTATTTGGGAACAGGAAACAAAATATTGGGACTTTATCCCGTCTGTCTTGGGGAAGTAGGTATTTTTCATGGATTTATTCAGGAGGCTATTTGGGAACAGGAAACAAAATATTGGGACTTTATCCCTTCTGTCTTGGGGAAGTGGGTATTTTTCATGGATTTATTCAGGAGACTATTTGGGAACAGGAAACAAAATATTGGGACTTTATCCCTTCTGTCTTGGGGAAGTGGGTATTTTTCATGGATTTATTCAGGAGGCTATTTGGGAACAGGAAACAAAATATTGGGACTTTATCCCTTCTGTCTTGGGGAAGTGGGTATTTTTCATGGATTTATTCAGGAGGCTATTTGGGAATAGGAAACAAAATATTGGTACTTTATCCCTTCTGTCTTGGGGAAGCGGGGATTTTTCATGGATTTATTCAGGAGACTATTTGGGAACAGGAAACAAAATATTGGGACTTTATCCCTTCTGTCTTGGGGAAGTGGGTATTTTTCATGGATTTATTCAGGAGGCTATTTGGGAACAGGAAACAAAATATTGGGACTATATCCCTTCTGTCTTGGGGAAGTGGGTATTTTTCATGGATTTATTCAGGAGGCTATTTGGGAATAGGAAACAAAATATTGGGACTTTATACCTTCTGTCTTGGGGAAGCGGGGATTTTTCATGGATTTATTCAGGAGACTATTTGGGAACAGGAAACAAAATATTGAGCCTTTTCCCTTCTGTCTTGGTGAAGTGGGTATTTTTCATGGATTTATTCAGGAGACTATTTGGGAACAGGAAACAAAATATTGGGACTTTATCCCTTCTGTCTTGGGGAAGCGGGGATTTTTCATGGATTTATTCAGGAGGCTATTTGGGAATAGGAAACAAAATATTGGGACTTTATCCCTTCTGTCTTGGGGAAGCGGGGATTTTTCATGGATTTATTCAGGAGAATATTTGGGAACAGGAAACAAAATATTGGGACTTTATCCCTTCTGTCTTGGGGAAGTGGGTATTTTTCATGGATTTATTCAGGAGGCTATTTGGGAATAGGAAACAAAATATTGGGACTTTATCCCTTCTGTCTTGGGGAAGCGGATATTTTTCATGGATTTATTCAGGAGACTATTTGGGAACAGGAAACAAAATATTGGGAGGTTATCCCTTCTGTCTTGGGGAAGCGGGTATTTTTCATGGATTTATTCAGGAGACTATTTGGGAACAGGAAACAAAATATTGGGACTTTATCCCTTCTCTTTTGGGGAAGCGGGGATTTTTCATGGATTTATTCAGGAGACTATTTGGGAACAGGAAACAAAATATTGGGACTTATCCCTTCTGTCTTGGGGAAGTGGGTATTTTTCATGGATTTATTCAGGAGGCTATTTGGGAATAGGAAACAAAATATTGGGACTTTATCCCTTCTGTCTTGGGGAAGCGGGGATTTTTCATGGATTTATTCAGGAGACTATTTGGGAACAGGAAACAAAATATTGGGACTTTATCCCTTCTCTTTTGGGGAAGCGGGGATTTTTCATGGATTTATTCAGGAGACTATTTGGGAACAGGAAACAAAATATTGGGACTTTATCCCTTCTGTCTTGGGGAAGTGGGTATTTTTCAAGGATTTATTCAGGAGGCTATTTGGGAATAGGAAACAAAATATTGGGACTTTATCCCTTCTGTCTTGGGGAAGCGGGGATTTTTCATGGATTTATTCAGGAGACTATTTGGGAACAGGAAACAAAATATTGGGACTTTATCCCTTCTGTCTTGGTGAGCGGGGATTTTTCATGGATTGATTCAGGAGACTATTTGGGAACAGGAAACAAAATATTGGGACTTTATCCCTTCTGTCTTGGGGAAGCGGGGATTTTTCATGGATTTATTCAGGAGACTATTTGGGAACAGGAAACAAAATATTGGGACTTTATCCCTTCTGTCTTGGGGAAGCGGGTATTTTTCATGGATTTATTCAGGAGGCTATTTGGGAACAGGAAACAAAATATTGGGACTTTATCCCTTCTGTCTTGGGGAAGTGGGTATTTTTCATGGATTTATTCAGGAGGCTATTTGGGAACAGGAAACAAAATATTGGGACTTTATCCCTTCTGTCTTGGGGAAGTGGGTATTTTTCATGGATTTATTCAGGAGGCTATTTGGGAACAGGAAACAAAATATTGGGACTTTATCCCTTCTGTCTTGGGGAAGTGGGTATTTTTCATGGATTTATTCAGGAGGCTATTTGGGAATAGGAAACAAAATATTGGGACTTTATCCCTTCTGTCTTGGGGAAGCGGGTATTTTTCATGGATTTATTCAGGAGACTATTTGGGAACAGGAAACAAAATACTGGGACTTTATCCCTTCTGTCTTGGGGAAGCGGGTATTTTTCATGGATTTATTCAGGAGGCTATTTGGGAACAGGAAACAAAATATTGGGACTTTATCCCTTCTGTCTTGAGGAAGCGGGGATTTTTCATGGATTTATTCAGGAGGCTATTTGGGAATAGGAAACAAAATATTGGGACTTTATCCCTTCTGTCTTGGGGAAGCGGGTATTTTTCATGGATTTATTCAGGAGACTATTTGGGAACAGGAAACAAAATATTGGGAGTTTATCCCTTCTGTCTTGGGGAAGCGGATATTTTTCATGGATTTATTCAGGAGGCTATTTGGGAATAGGAAACAAAATATTGGGACTTCATTTCTTTCTGTCTTGGGGAAGCGGGTATTTTTCATGGATTTATTCAGGAGACTATTTGGGAACAGGAAACAAAATATTGGGACTTTATCCCTTCTGTCTTGGGGAAGTGGGTATTTTTCATGGATTTATTCAGGAGGCTATTTGGGAACAGGAAACAAAATATTGGGACTTTATCCCTTCTGTCTTGGGGAAGTGGGTATTTTTCATGGATTTATTCAGGAGGCTATTTGGGAATAGGAAACAAAATATTGGGACTTTATCCCTTCTGTCTTGGGGAAGCGGGGATTTTTCATGGATTTATTCAGGAGACTATTTGGGAACAGGAAACAAAATATTGGGACTTTATCCCTTCTGTCTTGGTGAGCGGGTATTTTTCATGGATTGATTCAGGAGACTATTTGGGAACAGGAAACAAAATATTGGGACTTTATCCCTTCTGTCTTGGGGAAGCGGGGATTTTTCATGGATTTATTCAGGAGACTATTTGGGAACAGGAAACAAAATATTGGGACTTTATCCCTTCTGTCTTGGGGAAGCGGGTATTTTTCATGGATTTATTCAGGAGGCTATTTGGGAACAGGAAACAAAATATTGGGACTTTATCCCTTCTGTCTTGGGGAAGTGGGTATTTTTCATGGATTTGTTCAGGAGGCTATTTGGGAACAGGAAACAAAATATTGGGACTTTATCCCTTCTGTCTTGGGGAAGTGGGTATTTTTCATGGATTTATTCAGGAGGCTATTTGGGAACAGGAAACAAAATATTGGGACTTTATCCCTTCTGTCTTGAGGAAGTGGGTATTTTTCATGGATTTATTCAGGAGGCTATTTGGGAATAGGAAACAAAATATTGGGACTTTATCCCTTCTGTCTTGGGGAAGCGGGTATTTTTCATGGATTTATTCAGGAGACTATTTGGGAACAGGAAACAAAATACTGGGACTTTATCCCTTCTGTCTTGGGGAAGCGGGTATTTTTCATGGATTTATTCAGGAGGCTATTTGGGAACAGGAAACAAAATATTGGGACTTTATCCCTTCTGTCTTGAGGAAGCGGGGATTTTTCATGGATTTATTCAGGAGGCTATTTGGGAATAGGAAACAAAATATTGGGACTTTATCCCTTCTGTCTTGGGGAAGCGGGTATTTTTCATGGATTTATTCAGGAGACTATTTGGGAACAGGAAACAAAATATTGGGAGTTTATCCCTTCTGTGTTGGGGAAGCGGATATTTTTCATGGATTTATTCAGGAGGCTATTTGGGAATAGGAAACAAAATATTGGGACTTCATTTCTTTCTGTCTTGGGGAAGCGGGTATTTTTCATGGATTTATTCAGGAGACTATTTGGGAACAGGAAACAAAATATTGGGACTTTATCCCTTCTGTCTTGGGGAAGTGGGTATTTTTCTTGGATTTATTCAGGAGGCTATTTGGGAACAGGAAACAAAATATTGGGACTTTATCCCTTCTGTCTTGGGGAAGTGGGTATTTTTCATGGATTTATTCAGGAGGCTATTTGGGAATAGGAAACAAAATATTGGTACTTTATCTCTTCTGTATTGGGGAAGCGGGGATTTTTCATGGATTTATTCAGGAGACTATTTGGGAACAGGAAACAAAATATTGGGACTTTATCCCTTCTCTTTTGGGGAAGCGGGGATTTTTCATGGATTTATTCAGGAGACTATTTGGGAACAGGAAACAAAATATTGGGACTTTATCCCTTCTGTCTTGGGGAAGTGGGTATTTTTCATGGATTTATTCAGGAGGCTATTTGGGAATAGGAAACAAAATATTGGGACTTTATCCCTTCTGTCTTGGGGAAGCGGGGATTTTTCATGGATTTATTCAGGAGACTATTTGGGAACAGGAAACAAAATATTGGGACTTTATCCCTTCTGTCTTGGTGAGCGGGGATTTTTCATGGATTGATTCAGGAGACTATTTGGGAACAGGAAACAAAATATTGGGACTTTATCCCTTCTGTCTTGGGGAAGCGGGGATTTTTCATGGATTTATTCAGGAGACTATTTGGGAACAGGAAACAAAATATTGGGACTTTATCCCTTCTGTCTTGGGGAAGCGGGTATTTTTCATGGATTTATTCAGGAGGCTATTTGGGAACAGGAAACAAAATATTGGGACTTTATCCCTTCTGTCTTGGGGAAGTGGGTATTTTTCATGGATTTATTCAGGAGGCTATTTGGGAACAGGAAACAAAATATTGGGACTTTATCCCTTCTGTCTTGGGGAAGTGGGTATTTTTCATGGATTTATTCAGGAGGCTATTTGGGAACAGGAAACAAAATATTGGGACTTTATCCCTTCTGTCTTGGGGAAGTGGGTATTTTTCATGGATTTATTCAGGAGGCTATTTGGGAACAGGAAACAAAATATTGGGACTTTATCCCTTCTGTCTTGGGGAAGTGGGTATTTTTCATGGATTTATTCAGGAGGCTATTTGGGAATAGGAAACAAAATATTGGGACTTTATCCCTTCTGTCTTGGGGAAGCGGGTATTTTTCATGGATTTATTCAGGAGACTATTTGGGAACAGGAAACAAAATATTGGGAGTTTATCCCTTCTGTCTTGGGGAAGCGGGTATTTTTCATGGATTTATTCAGGAGACTATTTGGGAACAGGAAACAAAATACTGGGACTTTATCCCTTCTATCTTGGGGAAGCGGGTATTTTTCATGGATTTATTCAGGAGGCTATTTGGGAACAGGAAACAAAATATTGGGACTTTATCCCTTCTGTCTTGAGGAAGCGGGGATTTTTCATGGATTTATTCAGGAGGCTATTTGGGAATAGGAAACAAAATATTGGGACTTTATCCCTTCTGTCTTGGGGAAGCGGGTATTTTTCATGGATTTATTCAGGAGACTATTTGGGAACAGGAAACAAAATATTGGGAGTTTATCCCTTCTGTCTTGGGGAAGCGGATATTTTTCATGGATTTATTCAGGAGGCTATTTGGGAATAGGAAACAAAATATTGGGACTTCATTTCTTTCTGTCTTGGGGAAGCGGGTATTTTTCATGGATTTATTCAGGAGACTATTTGGGAACAGGAAACAAAATATTGGGACTTTATCCCTTCTGTCTTGGGGAAGTGGGTATTTTTCATGGATTTATTCAGGAGGCTATTTGGGAACAGGAAACAAAATATTGGGACTTTATCCCTTCTGTCTTGGGGAAGTGGGTATTTTTCATGGATTTATTCAGGAGGCTATTTGGGAATAGGAAACAAAATATTGGTACTTTATCCCTTCTGTATTGGGGAAGCGGGGATTTTTCATGGATTTATTCAGGAGACTATTTGGGAACAGGAAATAAAATATTGGGACTTTATCCCTTCTGTCTTGGGGAAGTGGGTATTTTTCATGGATTTATTCAGGAGGCTATTTGGGAACAGGAAGCAAAATATTGGGACTTTATCCCTTCTGTCTTGGGGAAGTGGGTATTTTTCATGGATTTATTCAGGAGGCTATTTGGGAATAGGAAACAAAATATTGGTACTTTATCCCTTCTGTCTTGGGGAAGCGGGGATTTTTCATGGATTTATTCAGGAGACTATTTGGGAACAGGAAACAAAATATTGGGACTTTATCCCTTCTGTCTTGGGGAAGTGGGTATTTTTCATGGATTTATTCAGGAGGCTATTTGGGAACAGGAAACAAAATATTGGGACTTTATCCCTTCTGTCTTGGGGAAGTGGGTATTTTTCATGGATTTATTCAGGAGGCTATTTGGGAATAGGAAACAAAATATTGGGACTTTATACCTTCTGTCTTGGGGAAGCGGGGATTTTTCATGGATTTATTCAGGAGACTATTTGGGAACAGGAAACAAAATATTGGGACTTTATCCCTTCTGTCTTGGTGAAGTGGGTATTTTTCATGGATTTATTCAGGAGACTATTTGGGAACAGGAAACAAAATATTGGGACTTTATCCCTTCTGTCTTGGGGAAGCGGGGATTTTTCATGGATTTATTCAGGAGGCTATTTGGGAATAGGAAACAAAATATTGGGACTTTATCCCATTCTGTCTTGGGGAAGCGGGGATTTTTCATGGATTTATTCAGGAGAATATTTGGGAACAGGAAACAAAATATTGGGACTTTATCCCTTCTGTCTTGGGGAAGTGGGTATTTTTCATGGATTTATTCAGCAGGCTATTTGGGAATAGGAAACAAAATATTGGGACTTTATCCCTTCTGTCTTGGGGAAGCGGATATTTTTCATGGATTTATTCAGGAGACTATTTGGGAACAGGAAACAAAATATTGGGACGTTATCCCTTCTCTTTTGGGGAAGCGGGTATTTTTCATGGATTTATTCAGGAGACTATTTGGGAACAGGAAACAAAATATTGGGACTTTATCCCTTCTCTTTTGGGGAAGCGGGGATTTTTCATGGATTTATTCAGGAGACTATTTGGGAACAGGAAACAAAATATTGGGACTTTATCCCTTCTGTCTTGGGGAAGTGGGTATTTTTCATGGATTTATTCAGGAGGCTATTTGGGAATAGGAAACAAAATATTGGGACTTTATCCCTTCTGTCTTGGGGAAGCGGGGATTTTTCATGGATTTATTCAGGAGACTATTTGGGAACAGGAAACAAAATATTGGGACTTTATCCCTTCTCTTTTGGGGAAGCGGGGATTTTTCATGGATTTATTCAGGAGACTATTTGGGAACAGGAAACAAAATATTGGGACTTTATCCCTTCTGTCTTGGGGAAGTGGGTATTTTTCATGGATTTATTCAGGAGGCTATTTGGGAATAGGAAACAAAATATTGGGACTTTATCCCTTCTGTCTTGGGGAAGCGGGGATTTTTCATGGATTTATTCAGGAGACTATTTGGGAACAGGAAACAAAATATTGGGACTTTATCCCTTCTGTCTTGGTGAGCGGGGATTTTTCATGGATTGATTCAGGAGACTATTTGGGAACAGGAAACAAAATATTGGGACTTTATCCCTTCTGTCTTGGGGAAGCGGGGATTTTTCATGGATTTATTCAGGAGACTATTTGGGAACAGGAAACAAAATATTGGGACTTTATCCCTTCTCTTTTGGGGAAGCGGGCATTTTTCATGGATTTATTCAGGAGACTATTTGGGAACAGGAAACAAAATATTGGGACTTTATCCCTTCTGTCTTGGGGAAGTGGGTATTTTTCATGGATTTATTCAGGAGGCTATTTGGGAATAGGAAACAAAATATTGGGACTTTATCCCTTCTGTCTTGGGGAAGCGGGGATTTTTCATGCATTTATTCAGGAGACTATTTGGGAACAGGAAATAAAATATTGGGAGTTTATCCCTTCTGTCTTGGGGAAGCGGGTATTTTTCATGGATTTATTCAGGAGGCTATTTGGGAATAGGAAACAAAATATTGGGACTTTATCCCTTCTGTCTTGGGGAAGTGGGTATTTTTCATGGATTTATTCAGGAGGCTATTTGGGAATAGGAAACAAAATATTGGGACTTTATCCCTTCTGTCTTGGGGAAGCGGGGATTTTTCATGGATTTATTCAGGAGACTATTTGGGAACAGGAAACAAAATATTGGGACTTTATCCATTCTGTCTTGGTGAAGTGGGTATTTTTCATGGATTTATTCAGGAGACTATTTGGGAACAGGAAACAAAATATTGGGACTTTATCCATTCTGTCTTGGTGAAGTGGGTATTTTTCATGGATTTATTCAGGAGACTATTTGGGAACAGGAAACAAAATATTGGGACTTTATCCCTTCTGTCTGGGGGAAGCGGGGATTTTTCATGGATTTATTCAGGAGGCTATTTGGGAATAGGAAACAAAATATTGGGACTTTATCCCTTCTGTCTTGGGGAAGTGGGTATTTTTCATGGATTTATTCAGGAGGCTATTTGGGAATAGGAAACAAAATATTGGGACTTTATCCCTTCTGTCTTGGGGAAGCGGATATTTTTCATGGATTTATTCAGGAGACTATTTGGGAACAGGAAACAAAATATTGGGACGTTATCCCTTCTGTCTTGGGGAAGCGTGTATTTTTCATGGATTTATTCAGGACACTATTTGGGAACAGGAAACAAAATATTGGGACTTTATCCCTTCTCTTTTGGGGAAGCGGGGATTTTTCATGGATTTATTCAGGAGACTATTTGGGAACAGGAAACAAAATATTGGGACTTTATCACTTCTGTCTTGGGGAAGTGGGGATTTTTCATGGATTTATTCAGGAGGCTATTTGGGAATAGGAAACAAAATATTGGGACTTTATCCCTTCTGTCTTGGGGAAGCGGGGATTTTTCATGGATTTATTCAGGAGACTATTTGGGAACAGGAAACAAAATATTGGGACTTTATCCCTTCTCTTTTGGGGAAGCGGGATTTTTCATGGATTTATTCAGGAGACTATTTGGGAACAGGAAACAAAATATTGGGACTTTATCCCTTCTGTCTTGGGGAAGTGGGTATTTTTCATGGATTTATTCAGGAGGCTATTTGGGAATGGGAAACAAAATATTGGGACTTTATCCCTTCTGTCTTGGGGAAGCGGGGATTTTTCATGGATTTATTCAGGAGACTATTTGGGAACAGGAAACAAAATATTGGGACTTTATCCCTTCTGTCTTGGGGAGCGGGGATTTTTCATGGATTGATTCAGGAGACTATTTGGGAACAGGAAACAAAATATTGTGACTTTATCCCTTCTCTTTTGGGGAAGCGGGGATTTTTCATGGATTTATTCAGGAGACTATTTGGGAACAGGAAACAAAATATTGGGACTTTATCCCTTCTGTCTTGGGGAAGTGGGTATTTTTCATGGATTTATTCAGGAGGCTATTTGGGAATAGGAAACAAAATATTGGGACTTTATCCCTTCTGTCTTGGGGAAGCGGGGATTTTTCATGGATTTATTCAGGAGACTATTTGGGAACAGGAAATAAAATATTGGGAGTTTATCCCTTCTGTCTTGGGGAAGCGGGTATTTTTCATGGATTTATTCAGGAGGCTATTTGGGAACAGGAAACAAAATATTGGGACTTTATCCCTTCTGTCTTGGGGAAGTGGGTATTTTTCATGGATTTATTCAGGAGGCTATTTGGGAATAGGAAACAAAATATTGGGACTTTATCCCTTCTGTCTTGGGGAAGTGGGTATTTTTCATGGATTTATTCAGGAGGCTATTTGGGAATAGGAAACAAAATATTGGGACTTTATACCTTCTGTCTTGGGGAAGCGGGGATTTTTCATGGATTTATTCAGGAGACTATTTGGGAACAGGAAACAAAATATTGGGACTTTATCCATTCTGTCTTGGTGAAGTGGGTATTTTTCATGGATTTATTCAGGAGACTATTTGGGAACAGGAAACAAAATATTGGGACTTTATCCCTTCTGTTTGGGGGAAGCGGGGATTTTTCATGGATTTATTCAGGAGGCTATTTGGGAATAGGAAACAAAATATTGGGACTTTATCCCTTCTGTCTTGGGGAAGTGGGTATTTTTCATGGATTTATTCAGGAGGCTATTTGGGAATAGGAAACAAAATATTGGGACTTTATCCCTTCTGTCTTGGGGAAGCGGATATTTTTCATGGATTTATTCAGGAGACTATTTGGGAACAGGAAACAAAATATTGGGACGTTATCCCTTCTGTCTTGGGGAAGCGTGTATTTTTCATGGATTTATTCAGGACACTATTTGGGAACAGGAAACAAAATATTGGGACTTTATCCCTTCTCTTTTGGGGAAGCGGGGATTTTTCATGGATTTATTCAGGAGACTATTTGGGAACAGGAAACAAAATATTGGGACTTTATCCCTTCTGTCTTGGGGAAGTGGGGATTTTTCATGGATTTATTCAGGAGGCTATTTGGGAATAGGAAACAAAATATTGGGACTTTATCCCTTCTGTCTTGGGGAAGCGGGGATTTTTCATGGATTTATTCAGGAGACTATTTGGGAACAGGAAACAAAATATTGGGACTTTATCCCTTCTCTTTTGGGGAAGCGGGATTTTTCATGGATTTATTCAGGAGACTATTTGGGAACAGGAAACAAAATATTGGGACTTTATCCCTTCTGTCTTGGGGAAGTGGGTATTTTTCATGGATTTATTCAGGAGGCTATTTGGGAATGGGAAACAAAATATTGGGACTTTATCCCTTCTGTCTTGGGGAAGCGGGGATTTTTCATGGATTTATTCAGGAGACTATTTGGGAACAGGAAACAAAATATTGGGACTTTATCCCTTCTGTCTTGGGGAGCGGGGATTTTTCATGGATTGATTCAGGAGACTATTTGGGAACAGGAAACAAAATATTGTGACTTTATCCCTTCTCTTTTGGGGAAGCGGGGATTTTTCATGGATTTATTCAGGAGACTATTTGGGAACAGGAAACAAAATATTGGGACTTTATCCCTTCTGTCTTGGGGAAGTGGGTATTTTTCATGGATTTATTCAGGAGGCTATTTGGGAATAGGAAACAAAATATTGGGACTTTATCCCTTCTGTCTTGGGGAAGCGGGGATTTTTCATGGATTTATTCAGGAGACTATTTGGGAACAGGAAACAAAATATTGGGACTTTATCCCTTCTGTCTTGGGGAAGTGGGTATTTTTCATGGATTTATTCAGGAGACTATTTGGGAATAGGAAACGAAATATTGGGACTTTATCCCTTCTGTCTTGGGGAAGCAGGGATTTTTCATGGATTTATTCAGGAGGCTATTTGGGAATAGGAAACAAATTATTGGGACTTTATCCCTTCTGTCTTGGGGAAGCGGGTATTTTTCATGGATTTATTCAGGAGACTATTTGGGAACAGGAAACAAAATATTGGGACTTTATCCCTTCTGTCTTGGGGAAGCGGGGATTTTTCATGGATTTATTCAGGAGGCTATTTGGGAATAGGAAACAAAATATTGGGACTTTATCCCTTCTGTCTTGGGGAAGCGGGGATTTTTCATGGATTTATTCAGGAGACTATTTGGGAACAGGAAACAAAATATTGGGACTTTATCCCTTTTGTCTTGGGGAAGTGGGTATTTTTCATGGATTTATTCAGGAGGCTATTTGGGAATAGGAAACAAAATATTGGGACTTTATCCCTTCTGTCTTGGGGAAGTGGGTATTTTTCATGGATTTATTCAGGAGGCTATTTGGGAATAGGAAACAAAATATTGGGACTTTATACCTTCTGTCTTGGGGAAGCGGGGATTTTTCATGGATTTATTCAGGAGACTATTTGGGAACAGGAAACAAAATATTGGGACTTTATCCATTCTGTCTTGGTGAAGTGGGTATTTTTCATGGATTTATTCAGGAGACTATTTGGGAACAGGAAACAAAATATTGGGACTTTATCCCTTCTGTTTGGGGGAAGCGGGGATTTTTCATGGATTTATTCAGGAGGCTATTTGGGAATAGGAAACAAAATATTGGGACTTTATCCCTTCTGTCTTGGGGAAGTGGGTATTTTTCATGGATTTATTCAGGAGGCTATTTGGGAATAGGAAACAAAATATTGGGACTTTATCCCTTCTGTCTTGGGGAAGCGGATATTTTTCATGGATTTATTCAGGAGACTATTTGGGAACAGGAAACAAAATATTGGGACGTTATCCCTTCTGTCTTGGGGAAGCGTGTATTTTTCATGGATTTATTCAGGACACTATTTGGGAACAGGAAACAAAATATTGGGACTTTATCCCTTCTCTTTTGGGGAAGCGGGGATTTTTCATGGATTTATTCAGGAGACTATTTGGGAACAGGAAACAAAATATTGGGACTTTATCCCTTCTGTCTTGGGGAAGTGGGGATTTTTCATGGATTTATTCAGGAGGCTATTTGGGAATAGGAAACAAAATATTGGGACTTTATCCCTTCTGTCTTGGGGAAGCGGGGATTTTTCATGGATTTATTCAGGAGACTATTTGGGAACAGGAAACAAAATATTGGGACTTTATCCCTTCTCTTTTGGGGAAGCGGGATTTTTCATGGATTTATTCAGGAGACTATTTGGGAACAGGAAACAAAATATTGGGACTTTATCCCTTCTGTCTTGGGGAAGTGGGTATTTTTCATGGATTTATTCAGGAGGCTATTTGGGAATGGGAAACAAAATATTGGGACTTTATCCCTTCTGTCTTGGGGAAGCGGGGATTTTTCATGGATTTATTCAGGAGACTATTTGGGAACAGGAAACAAAATATTGGGACTTTATCCCTTCTGTCTTGGGGAGCGGGGATTTTTCATGGATTGATTCAGGAGACTATTTGGGAACAGGAAACAAAATATTGTGACTTTATCCCTTCTCTTTTGGGGAAGCGGGGATTTTTCATGGATTTATTCAGGAGACTATTTGGGAACAGGAAACAAAATATTGGGACTTTATCCCTTCTGTCTTGGGGAAGTGGGTATTTTTCATGGATTTATTCAGGAGGCTATTTGGGAATAGGAAACAAAATATTGGGACTTTATCCCTTCTGTCTTGGGGAAGCGGGGATTTTTCATGGATTTATTCAGGAGACTATTTGGGAACAGGAAACAAAATATTGGGACTTTATCCCTTCTGTCTTGGGGAAGTGGGTATTTTTCATGGATTTATTCAGGAGACTATTTGGGAATAGGAAACGAAATATTGGGACTTTATCCCTTCTGTCTTGGGGAAGCAGGGATTTTTCATGGATTTATTCAGGAGGCTATTTGGGAATAGGAAACAAATTATTGGGACTTTATCCCTTCTGTCTTGGGGAAGCGGGTATTTTTCATGGATTTATTCAGGAGACTATTTGGGAACAGGAAACAAAATATTGGGACTTTATCCCTTCTGTCTTGGGGAAGCGGGGATTTTTCATGGATTTATTCAGGAGGCTATTTGGGAATAGGAAACAAAATATTGGGACTTTATCCCTTCTGTCTTGGGGAAGCGGGGATTTTTCATGGATTTATTCAGGAGACTATTTGGGAACAGGAAACAAAATATTGGGACTTTATCCCTTTTGTCTTGGGGAAGTGGGTATTTTTCATGGATTTATTCAGGAGGCTATTTGGGAATAGGAAACAAAATATTGGGACTTTATCCCTTCTCTTTTGGGGAAGCGGGGATTTTTCATGGATTTATTCAGGAGGCTATTTGGGAACAGGAAACAAAATATTGGGACTTTATCCCTTCTGTCTTGGGGAAGCGGGGATTTTTCATGGATTTATTCAGAAGACTATTTGGGAACAGGAAACAAAATATTGGGACTTTATCCCTTCTGTCTTGGGGAAGCGGGGATTTTTCATGGATTTATTCAGGAGACTATTTGGGAACAGGAAACAAAATATTGGGACTTTATCCCTTCTCTTTTGGGGAAGCGGGTATTTTTCATGGATTTATTCAGGAGACTATTTGGGAACAGGAAACAAAATATTGGGACTTTATCCCTTCTGTCTTGGGGAAGTGGGTATTTTTCATGGATTTATTCAGGAGGCTATTTGGGAATAGGAAACAAAATATTGGGACTTTATCCCTTCTGTCTTGGGGAAGCGGGGATTTTTCATGGATTTATTCAGGAGACTATTTGGGAACAGGAAATAAAATATTGGGAGTTTATCCCTTCTGTCTTGGGGAAGCGGGTATTTTTCATGGATTTATTCAGGAGGCTATTTGGGAACAGGAAACAAAATATTGGGACTTTATCCCTTCTGTCTTGGGGAAGTGGGTATTTTTCATGGATTTATTCAGGAGGCTATTTGGGAATAGGAAACAAAATATTGGGACTTTATCCCTTCTGTCTTGGGGAAGCGGGGATTTTTCATGGATTTATTCAGGAGGCTATTTGGGAACAGGAAACAAAATATTGGGACTTTATCCCTTCTGTCTTGGGGCAGCGGGTATTTTCATGGATTTATTCAGGAGGCTATTTGGGAATAGGAAACAAAATATTGGGACTTTATACCTTCTGTCTTGGGGAAGCGGGTATTTTTCATGGATTTATTCAGGAGACTATTTGGGATCAGGAAACAAAATATTGGGACTTTATCCCTTCTCTTTTGGGGAAGCGGGTATTTTTCATGGATTTATTCAGGAGACTATTTGGGAAAAGGAAACAAATTATTGGGACTTTATCTCTTCTGTCTTGGGGAAGTGGGTATTTTTCATGGATTTATTCAGGAGGCTATTTGGGAATAGGAAACAAAATATTGGGACTTTATCACTTCTGTCTTGGGGAAGCGGGTATTTTTCATGGATTTATTCAGGAGACTATTTGGGATCAGGAAACAAAATATTGGGACTTTATCCCTTCTCTTTTGGGGAAGCGGGTATTTTTCATGGATTTATTCAGGAGGCTATTTGGGAATAGGAAACAAAATATTGGGACTTTATCCCTTCTCTCTTGGGGAAGCGGGGATTTTTCATGGATTTATTCAGGAGGCTATTTGGGAATAGGAAACAAAATATTGGGACTTTATCCCTTCTGTCTTGGGGAAGCGGGGATTTTTCATGGATTTATTCAGGAGACTATTTGGGAACAGGAAACAAAATATTGGGACTTTATCCCTTCTGTCTTGGGGAAGTGGGTATTTTTCATGGATTTATTCAGGAGGCTATTTGGGAATAGGAAACAAAATATTGGGACTTTATCCCTTCTCTTTTGGGGAAGCGGGGATTTTTCATGGATTTATTCAGGAGGCTATTTGGGAACAGGAAACAAAATATTGGGACTTTATCCCTTCTGTCTTGGGGAAGCGGGGATTTTTCATGGATTTATTCAGAAGACTATTTGGGAACAGGAAACAAAATATTGGTACTTTATCCCTTCTGTCTTGGGGAAGCGGGTATTTTCCATGGATTTATTCAGGAGGCTATTTGGGAATAGGAAACAAAATATTGGGACTTTATCCCTTCTGTCTTGGGGAAGTGGGTATTTTCCATGGATTTATTCAGGAGGCTATTTGGGAATAGGAAACAAAATATTGGGACTTTATCCCTTCTCTTTTGGGGAAGCGGGGATTTTTCATGGATTTATTCAGGAGGCTATTTGGGAACAGGAAACAAAATATTGGGACTTTATCCCTTCTGTCTTGGGGAAGCGGGGATTTTTCATGGATTTATTCAGAAGACTATTTGGGAACAGGAAACAAAATATTGGTACTTTATCCCTTCTGTCTTGGGGAAGCGGGTATTTTCCATGGATTTATTCAGGAGGCTATTTGGGAATAGGAAACAAAATATTGGGACTTTATCCCTTCTGTCTTGGGGAAGTGGGTATTTTCCATGGATTTATTCAGGAGGCTATTTGGGAATAGGAAACAAAATATTGGGACTTTATCCCTTCTGTCTTGGGGAAGTGGGTATTTTCCATGGATTTATTCAGGAGGCTATTTGGGAATAGGAAACAAAATATTGGGACTTTATCCCTTCTGTCTTGGGGAAGCGGGGATTTTTCATGGATTTATTCAGGAGACTATTTGGGAACAGGAAATAAAATATTGGGAGTTTATCCCTTCTGTCTTGGGGAAGGGGGTATTTTTCATGGATTTATTCAGGAGGCTATTTGGGAACAGGAAACAAAATATTGGGACTTTATCCCTTCTGTCTTGGGGAAGCGGGGATTTTTCATGGATTTATTCAGGAGACTATTTGGGAACAGGAAACAAAATATTGGGACTTTATCCCTTCTCTTTTGGGGAAGCGGGGATTTTTCATGGATTTATTCAGGAGACTATTTGGGAACAGGAAACAAAATATTGGGACTTTATCCCTTCTGTCTTGGGGAAGTGGGTATTTTTCATGGATTTATTCAGGAGGCTATTTGGGAATAGGAAACAAAATATTGGGACTTTATCCCTTCTGTCTTGGGGAAGCGGGGATTTTTCATGGATTTATTCAGGAGACTATTTGGGAACAGGAAATAAAATATTGGGAGTTTATCCCTTCTGTCTTGGGGAAGCGGGTATTTTTCATGGATTTATTCAGGAGGCTATTTGGGAACAGGAAACAAAATATTGGGACTTTATCCCTTCTGTCTTGGGGAAGTGGGTATTTTTCATGGATTTATTCAGGAGGCTATTTGGGAATAGGAAACAAAATATTGGGACTTTATCCCTTCTGTCTTGGGGAAGCGGGGATTTTTCATGGATTTATTCAGGAGGCTATTTGGGAACAGGAAACAAAATATTGGGACTTTATCCCTTCTGTCTTGGGGCAGCGGGTATTTTTCATGGATTTATTCAGGAGGCTATTTGGGAATAGGAAACAAAATATTGGGACTTTATACCTTCTGTCTTGGGGAAGCGGGTATTTTTCATGGATTTATTCAGGAGACTATTTGGGATCAGGAAACAAAATATTGGGACTTTATCCCTTCTCTTTTGGGGAAGCGGGTATTTTTCATGGATTTATTCAGGAGACTATTTGGGAACAGGAAACAAATTATTGGGACTTTATCTCTTCTGTCTTGGGGAAGTGGGTATTTTTCATGGATTTATTCAGGAGGCTATTTGGGAATAGGAAACAAAATATTGGGACTTTATCACTTCTGTCTTGGGGAAGCGGGTATTTTTCATGGATTTATTCAGGAGACTATTTGGGATCAGGAAACAAAATATTGGGACTTTATCCCTTCTCTTTTGGGGAAGCGGGTATTTTTCATGGATTTATTCAGGAGGCTATTTGGGAATAGGAAACAAAATATTGGGACTTTATCCCTTCTCTCTTGGGGAAGCGGGGATTTTTCATGGATTTATTCAGGAGGCTATTTGGGAATAGGAAACAAAATATTGGGACTTTATCCCTTCTGTCTTGGGGAAGCGGGGATTTTTCATGGATTTATTCAGGAGACTATTTGGGAACAGGAAACAAAATATTGGGACTTTATCCCTTCTGTCTTGGGGAAGTGGGTATTTTTCATGGATTTATTCAGGAGGCTATTTGGGAATAGGAAACAAAATATTGGGACTTTATCCCTTCTCTTTTGGGGCAGCGGGGATTTTTCATGGATTTATTCAGGAGGCTATTTGGGAACAGGAAACAAAATATTGGGACTTTATCCCTTCTGTCTTGGGGAAGCGGGGATTTTTCATGGATTTATTCAGAAGACTATTTGGGAACAGGAAACAAAATATTGGGACTTTATCCCTTCTGTCTTGGGGAAGCGGGGATTTTTCATGGATTTATTCAGGAGACTATTTGGGAACAGGAAACAAAATATTGGGACTTTATCCCTTCTCTTTTGGGGAAGCGGGATTTTTCATGGATTTATTCAGGAGACTATTTGGGAACAGGAAACAAAATATTGGGACTTTATCCCTTCTGTCTTGGGGAAGTGGGTATTTTCCATGGATTTATTCAGGAGGCTATTTGGGAATAGGAAACAAAATATTGGGACTTTATCCCTTCTGTCTTGGGGAAGCGGGGATTTTTCATGGATTTATTCAGGAGACTATTTGGGAACAGGAAATAAAATATTGGGAGTTTATCCCTTCTGTCTTGGGGAAGCGGGTATTTTTCATGGATTTATTCAGGAGGCTATTTGGGAACAGGAAACAAAATATTGGGACTTTATCCCTTCTGTCTTGGGGAAGTGGGTATTTTTCATGGATTTATTCAGGAGGCTATTTGGGAATAGGAAACAAAATATTGGGACTTTATCCCTTCTGTCTTGGGGAAGCGGGGATTTTTCATGGATTTATTCAGGAGGCTATTTGGGAACAGGAAACAAAATATTGGGACTTTATCCCTTCTGTCTTGGGGCAGCGGGTATTTTTCATGGATTTATTCAGGAGGCTATTTGGGAATAGGAAACAAAATATTGGGACTTTATACCTTCTGTCTTGGGGAAGCGGGTATTTTTCATGGATTTATTCAGGAGACTATTTGGGATCAGGAAACAAAATATTGGGACTTTATCCCTTCTCTTTTGGGGAAGCGGGTATTTTTCATGGATTTATTCAGGAGACTATTTGGGAACAGGAAACAAATTATTGGGACTTTATCTCTTCTGTCTTGGGGAAGTGGGTATTTTTCATGGATTTATTCAGGAGGCTATTTGGGAATAGGAAACAAAATATTGGGACTTTATCCCTTCTCTTTTGGGGAAGCGGGTATTTTTCATGGATTTATTCAGGAGGCTATTTGGGAATAGGAAACAAAATATTGGGACTTTATCCCTTCTCTTTTGGGGAAGCGGGGATTTTTCATGGATTTATTCAGGAGGCTATTTAGGAACAGGAAACAAAATATTGGGACTTTATCCCTTCTGTCTTGGGGAAGCGGGTATTTTTCATGGATTTATTCAGGAGAATATTTGGGAATAGGAAACAAAATATTGGGAGTTTATCCCTTCTGTCCTGGGGAAGCGGGTATTTTTCATGGATTTATTCAGGGGACTATTTGGGAACAGGAAACAAAATATTGGGACTTTATCCCTTCTGTCTTGGAGAAGTGGGTATTTTTCATGGATTTATTCAGGAGGCTATTTGGGAATAGGAAACAAAATATTGGGACTTTATCCCTTCTCTTTTGGGGAAGCGGGGATTTTTCATGGATTTATTCAGGAGGCTATTTGGGAACAGGAAACAAAATATTGGGACTTTATCCCTTCTGTCTTGGGGAAGCGGGGATTTTTCATGGATTTATTCAGGAGACTATTTGGGAACAGGAAATAAAATATTGGGAGTTTATCCCTTCTGTCTTGGGGAAGCGGGTATTTTTCATGGATTTATTCAGGAGGCTATTTGGGAACAGGAAACAAAATATTGGGACTTTATCCCTTCTGTCTTGGGGAAGTGGGTATTTTTCATGGATTTATTCAGGAGGCTATTTGGGAATAGGAAACAAAATATTGGGACTTTATCCCTTCTGTCTTGGGGAAGCGGGGATTTTTCATGGATTTATTCAGGAGGCTATTTGGGAACAGGAAACAAAATATTGGGACTTTATCCCTTCTGTCTTGGGGCAGCGGGTATTTTTCATGGATTTATTCAGGAGGCTATTTGGGAATAGGAAACAAAATATTGGGACTTTATACCTTCTGTCTTGGGGAAGCGGGTATTTTTCATGGATTTATTCAGGAGACTATTTGGGATCAGGAAACAAAATATTGGGACTTTATCCCTTCTCTTTTGGGGAAGCGGGTATTTTTCATGGATTTATTCAGGAGACTATTTGGGAACAGGAAACAAATTATTGGGACTTTATCTCTTCTGTCTTGGGGAAGTGGGTATTTTTCATGGATTTATTCAGGAGGCTATTTGGGAATAGGAAACAAAATATTGGGACTTTATCACTTCTGTCTTGGGGAAGCGGGTATTTTTCATGGATTTATTCAGGAGACTATTTGGGATCAGGAAACAAAATATTGGGACTTTATCCCTTCTCTTTTGGGGAAGCCGGTATTTTTCATGGATTTATTCAGGAGGCTATTTGGGAATAGGAAACAAAATATTGGGACTTTATCCCTTCTCTCTTGGGGAAGCGGGGATTTTTCATGGATTTATTCAGGAGGCTATTTGGGAATAGGAAACAAAATATTGGGACTTTATCCCTTCTGTCTTGGGGAAGCGGGGATTTTTCATGGATTTATTCAGGAGACTATTTGGGAACAGGAAACAAAATATTGGGACTTTATCCCTTCTGTCTTGGGGAAGTGGGTATTTTTCATGGATTTATTCAGGAGGCTATTTGGGAATAGGAAACAAAATATTGGGACTTTATCCCTTCTCTTTTGGGGAAGCGGGGATTTTTCATGGATTTATTCAGGAGGCTATTTGGGAACAGGAAACAAAATATTGGGACTTTATCCCTTCTGTCTTGGGGAAGCGGGGATTTTTCATGGATTTATTCAGAAGACTATTTGGGAACAGGAAACAAAATATTGGGACTTTATCCCTTCTGTCTTGGGGAAGCGGGGATTTTTCATGGATTTATTCAGGAGACTATTTGGGAACAGGAAACAAAATATTGGGACTTTATCCCTTCTCTTTTGGGGAAGCGGGGATTTTTCATGGATTTATTCAGGAGACTATTTGGGAACAGGAAACAAAATATTGGGACTTTATCCCTTCTGTCTTGGGGAAGTGGGTATTTTTCATGGATTCATTCAGGAGGCTATTTGGGAATAGGAAACAAAATATTGGGACTTTATCCCTTCTGTCTTGGGGAAGCGGGGATTTTTCATGGATTTATTCAGGAGACTATTTGGGAACAGGAAATAAAATATTGGGAGTTTATCCCTTCTGTCTTGGGGAAGCGGGTATTTTTCATGGATTTATTCAGGAGGCTATTTGGGAACAGGAAACAAAATATTGGGACTTTATCCCTTCTGTCTTGGGGAAGTGGGTATTTTTCATGGATTTATTCAGGAGGCTATTTGGGAATAGGAAACAAAATATTGGGACTTTATCCCTTCTGTCTTGGGGAAGCGGGGATTTTTCATGGATTTATTCAGGAGGCTATTTGGGAACAGGAAACAAAATATTGGGACTTTATCCCTTCTGTCTTGGGGCAGCGGGTATTTTTCATGGATTTATTCAGGAGGCTATTTGGGAATAGGAAACAAAATATTGGGACTTTATACCTTCTGTCTTGGGGAAGCGGGTATTTTTCATGGATTTATTCAGGAGACTATTTGGGATCAGGAAACAAAATATTGGGACTTTATCCCTTCTCTTTTGGGGAAGCGGGTATTTTTCATGGATTTATTCAGGAGACTATTTGGGAACAGGAAACAAATTATTGGGACTTTATCTCTTCTGTCTTGGGGAAGTGGGTATTTTTCATGGATTTATTCAGGAGGCTATTTGGGAATAGGAAACAAAATATTGGGACTTTATCACTTCTGTCTTGGGGAAGCGGGTATTTTTCATGGATTTATTCAGGAGACTATTTGGGATCAGGAAACAAAATATTGGGACTTTATCCCTTCTCTTTTGGGGAAGCGGGTATTTTTCATGGATTTATTCAGGAGGCTATTTGGGAATAGGAAACAAAATATTGGGACTTTATCCCTTCTCTCTTGGGGAAGCGGGGATTTTTCATGGATTTATTCAGGAGGCTATTTGGGAATAGGAAACAAAATATTGGGACTTTATCCCTTCTGTCTTGGGGAAGCGGGGATTTTTCATGGATTTATTCAGGAGACTATTTGGGAACAGGTAACAAAATATTGGGACTTTATCCCTTCTGTCTTGGGGAAGTGGGTATTTTTCATGGATTTATTCAGGAGGCTATTTGGGAATAGGAAACAAAATATTGGGACTTTATCCCTTCTCTTTTGGGGAAGCGGGGATTTTTCATGGATTTATTCAGGAGGCTATTTGGGAACAGGAAACAAAATATTGGGACTTTATCCCTTCTGTCTTGGGGAAGCGGGGATTTTTCATGGATTTATTCAGAAGACTATTTGGGAACAGGAAACAAAATATTGGGACTTTATCCCTTCTGTCTTGGGGAAGCGGGGATTTTTCATGGATTTATTCAGGAGACTATTTGGGAACAGGAAACAAAATATTGGGACTTTATCCCTTCTCTTTTAGGGAAGCGGGGATTTTTCATGGATTTATTCAGGAGACTATTTGGGAACAGGAAACAAAATATTGGGACTTTATCCCTTCTGTCTTGGGGAAGTGGGTATTTTTCATGGATTTATTCAGGAGGCTATTTGGGAATAGGAAACAAAATATTGGGACTTTATCCCTTCTGTCTTGGGGAAGCGGGGATTTTTCATGGATTTATTCAGGAGACTATTTGGGAACAGGAAATAAAATATTGGGAGTTTATCCCTTCTGTCTTGGGGAAGCGGGTATTTTTCATGGATTTATTCAGGAGGCTATTTGGGAACAGGAAACAAAATATTGGGACTTTATCCCTTCTGTCTTGGGGAAGTGGGTATTTTTCATGGATTTATTCAGGAGGCTATTTGGGAATAGGAAACAAAATATTGGGACTTTATCCCTTCTGTCTTGGGGAAGCGGGGATTTTTCATGGATTTATTCAGGAGGCTATTTGGGAACAGGAAACAAAATATTGGGACTTTATCCCTTCTGTCTTGGGCAGCGGGTATTTTTCATGGATTTATTCAGGAGGCTATTTGGGAATAGGAAACAAAATATTGGGACTTTATACCTTCTGTCTTGGGGAAGCGGGTATTTTTCATGGATTTATTCAGGAGACTATTTGGGATCAGGTAACAAAATATTGGGACTTTATCCCTTCTCTTTTGGGGAAGCGGGTATTTTTCATGGATTTATTCAGGAGACTATTTGGGAACAGGAAACAAATTATTGGGACTTTATCTCTTCTGTCTTGGGGAAGTGGGTATTTTTCATGGATTTATTCAGGAGGCTATTTGGGAATAGGAAACAAAATATTGGGTCTTTATCACTTCTGTCTTGGGGAAGCGGGTATTTTTCATGGATTTATTCAGGAGACTATTTGGGATCAGGAAACAAAATATTGGGACTTTATCCCTTCTCTTTTGGGGAAGCGGGTATTTTTCATGGATTTATTCAGGAGGCTATTTGGGAATAGGAAACAAAATATTGGGACTTTATCCCTTCTGTCTTGGGGAAGCGGGGATTTTTCATGGATTTATTCAGGAGGCTATTTGGGAACAGGAAACAAAATATTGGGACTTTATCCCTTCTGTCTTGGGGCAGCGGGGATTTTTCATGGATTTATTCAGGAGGCTATTTGGGAATAGGAAACAAAATATTGGGACTTTATACCTTCTGTCTTGGGGAAGCGGGTATTTTTCATGGATTTATTCAGGAGACTATTTGGGATCAGGAAACAAAATATTGGGACTTTATCCCTTCTCTTTTGGGGAAGTGGGTATTTTTCATGGATTTATTCAGGAGGCTATTTGGGAATAGGAAACAAATATTGGGACTTTATCCCTTCTGTCTTGGGGAAGCGGGGATTTTTCATGGATTTATTCAGGTGACTATTTGAGATCAGGAAACAAATATTGGGACTTTATCCCTTCTGTCTTGGGGAAGTGGGTATTTTTCATGGATTTATTCAGGAGGCTATTTGGGAATAGGAAACAAAATATTGGGACTTTATCCCTTCTGTCTTGGGGAAGCGGGGATTTTTCATGGATTTATTCAGGAGGCTATTTGGGAACAGGAAACAAAATATTGGGACTTTATCCCTTCTGTCTTGGGGCAGCGGGGATTTTTCATGGATTTATTCAGGAGGCTATTTGGGAATAGGAAACAAAATATTGGGACTTTATACCTTCTGTCTTGGGGAAGCGGGTATTTTTCATGGATTTATTCAGGAGACTATTTGGGATCAGGAAACAAAATATTGGGACTTTATCCCTTCTCTTTTGGGGAAGTGGGTATTTTTCATGGATTTATTCAGGAGGCTATTTGGGAATAGGAAACAAAATATTGGGACTTTATCCCTTCTCTTTTGGGGAAGCGGGTATTTTTCATGGATTTATTCAGGAGGCTATTTGGGAATAGGAAACAAAATATTGGGAGTTTATCCCTTCTGTCCTGGAGAAGTGGGTATTTTTCATGGATTTATTCAGGAGGCTATTTGGGAATAGGAAACAAATATTGGGACTTTATCCCTTCCGTCTTGGGGAAGCGGGGATTTTTCATGGATTTATTCAGGTGACTATTTGAGATCAGGAAACAAATATTGGGACTTTATCCCTTCTCTCTTGAGGAAGCGGGTATTTTTCATGGATTTATTCGGTAGATTATTCTAGAGCAGGCAACAAAGTGTTACGATGTTCTCTGTTCTTTCTCCTTTCTTTTTACCGTGTTTAGTTTCTAGAAGACCAAT